>CM021103.1:344473950-344532268 GCA_007115665.2 Sequoiadendron giganteum | reverse complement strand
CCCTGAAAGAGAAATCTGATGAATGCATCAAAATGAGTGGAGAATTCACTTAGTTGGAAAGTGAATTGAAAAAATCCAGAAACAATGAAGAAGAACTTGGTAAGAAGATTACTCCTCTTTGGCATGATCTTGTCATTGCAAATGAATATAAAGAAAAAATTAAGATTAGTTTAGTAAAACTTGATGAGCTAACTCAAGGGCAGAAGAGTGGAAATGATAAGAGAGGTCTTGGATATGAAAAGGGAGAAAGTTCTAGATCTGGGCAAAAATATTTCAGACAAAACAAAAATGGAAGGTATCCTATAAGACAACCTAATGCACAAAAATTTAACGGATATTGTTTTGCTTGTAATAATTTAGGTCATGTGGTTGCTCAGTGTAGAAGGTCAAAAGTTTCATCATTCTCTGGTCAGTGTTTCAATTACAAAAATCCTGGTCATAAATCAACTAAATGTAGAAATATGTCAAGTCACTCTATTGATAGAAGAAATGTTGAATGTTATGCATGTGGGAAGTTTGGGCATATTTCTAATCAATGCAAATTAAAAAGAAACCAATGGAATGGAAAAAGAAACATTATGTGCTATAACTATAACAAGTATGGTCATATTGCAAGATTCTATAGAAACAAGAGCACATACAAAAGAGGTCTGGTATACAGAGACATAAATTCAAAGAAAAATGATAAAGGAAAAGAAAAGATAACTATAGATGATATCAGAGATTGGATGAAGAAGACATGGGTAAAGAAAAATGATTCTGATGCTGGAAATGATTCCATACCAGAACCTACTTCTGGTAATTGATTTCAGGCCACTGGCCTAGGGGGAGTCTTACAAGAAAATATTTCCTCCCCTATCTATGGATGGTACCAAAATCTCTAGAATTGTCAAAAAGATTCACTCACAATGTATAGAAGTTTTGGATGAATTTAGCAAAGGAAATTCAATAAATTCATAGGTCTGTAAAATATTTTTCTATCGTTGGTTGGGAAAATAGAGTCTTCAAAAAACTTAGGGAAAATGCATTTATTGCACATGTGCGGGCTATAAAAGTCAAGTCTGATCCGCCATTTGTCACCTTGCATTATCAAAGAGAAGAAGGAGAGCACTCGATAGGTGGATTTCAAATCAACAAAATTGAATTCATCAACAAATCTTGGAAATTATTAGGTACTTCAAATAATTCTCGAATTCTTCATATTTCAGTGTGTAGTTGCAAACCCTAAAGAGAAATGGAACAAATTAAAGGTTCGATCACATTAGATGAATACAATAGTGTAAATATCAAATCTATGAGGAATTTATTACTTCCTAATGAATTAAAACAATTGATCGAAGCCAAGCATGAAAATTTAGATATGTGGAATGAGTTTTTGTACCTTGAAAATGTGGAATTCTTCGTATTAAGCAGATTACATGGTGATGTTATAATTCTGGACAAACCTTATGCCATCTCAAAAGATGCAATTGAGAAATTAACTAGTTTTTGCAAAGTCAGAGATATTCCCAGAAAGAAATCTATCCGGAACAAAGAGGTTGAAACCCTAACTAGAATAATCGAAGATCAGTGAGCTTTGTTGATAGCAACAATCAAGAATCCAGTTATGACTTATATTGTAGATGAAATAACCTATAAAATCTTCTACTAAAATCGGGAAGGAGCTACATCGACTGGTGCAATATACATTTCTCATAAAATGATAATTGAAAGTCAGGACTTTGACCTATACGGATTGTTCAAAGATCAAATTATGGAGAATGTTCAATTGACAAAGGATTTAGGGTATCCATTCAGTTTTGGCACTCTAATTATATGTGTGGTTATGTATTTTCTGATTTTTTTTCAAAAAATTGACAATGTAGCATGGAAATCAGATAAACCGGTATGCACCCAAATTTACTCTTATTCTAAGAGTTTGTCTAACTAGGATTCAGAATTTGAAAGTTTCTATAAGAATGTGCTTGTAAAGTGTGGATCAGTCAATATTTTCCCTTTGGTAAGAATAATGGAAGTTGGTTCCTCTTCCGGTAGCATTGATAGAGGATAGAAAAGAGGATAGGAAATCATTGAATACAACCCTCTAGAAAGAAAAGTTCCTAGGATTGAGGGAAAAGGGAAAGAAAAATAAAATATAGACATTTCAGATGAAGAATCTGACAAGGAACTTGAGAATCCACTAGAAAATGATTCTGCTCTTGAAAAAGGTAGTGAGGAAGAAGAATATTTGTCAAAAGAAAAGTTACAACTTATCTGAAGTGTAGGTGGTATGCAAAAAATTGCAAGGTTATGGTCAGTCAGACCATCATACAATCATGACTTGATTTTGGAAGTTCTAAATGCTCATATTGAGCATTGTAAGATAAGATTGGAAAGTCTAAAGGACATTCTACCCGAAGAGATTATTTAGTGTAGCAAAGAATCAATGGGCTCTAAAGACAAAGGCAAAGAAGAAGGTGAAATCATCTCTCACCTGAAGGAACAATTCAAACTATCCCTTGCCAAGCTAAAGAAGAAAATGAATGAGTTGAGACAATGCATTAAGTCTACCATGGGAATCTACAACTATTGTGTTCATTGGCCCCATGTAGTCAGCAATTACAAGGAGAAGTTGGATCAGATTGAGATAGAACTGAATGACATTGGCAAAAGCTTTGACATGTCTCAGGATTCAAATGACATTATCAGGAGAAGAATCTGGGAGTTATAGGAAGCTCAAATAAAAATTCATCTATCCAAGAATGTTCTTATAGACACCTTTTGGAAGGTAAAAGACTTAATTGAGTGTAGGCTGGAGTAGTTGGTGGAAATTCTGTAAAATGGTGAAAATTTGGAAGAAGCAATCACAATTTTTGAATCCCTCATTGAGATTATCAACAAGACTTCCAAGAACAATAGCTTGATTATTAGCATTGGAATTGTAATTGATGGCTAGAAGAAGTTTCTTCTGGAAGTGAAGAAAAACAATAAGATGATTTTCTAAAGATAACAACAAATTTTTGAAATTTTGATCAAAGGAGAATAGCTGTAAGCGTATTTATGCTAATTTTTTGAAGAATTGATGGATTTTGAACACGTGTTTTGTCAATTTTTGGCATATTCACCCATGCTTTTCCATTAATGTCAAAGGGGGAGAGAATATAGTAAAAACATCCTTATAAGGGGAGAGAATGCCTTATGAATCTCAGGGGGAGAAAGTGCAGCAAGAATTTTGGCAGTATACCTATAATGATTTCGACACTTAGTCATTTTTCACTAAGTGTTGTCATCAATGACAAAGGGGAGATTGTTGGTATATGGATGAAGAGATTAGCTTGTAAGTGTTGTAATTGATGGCAACCCAAGTCATGCAACTCAAGTCTTGCATCCCATAGTGCAACACTATTTTGGCTCTTACTGACAAAATAGAGTAAAGAATAGGTGATCCGGTAAAAGGCATAAAAGTTGATCTAGTCATTCCACCAGGTAGATATTTTTGGTTGTGGATCTCTGAGGAAGGTCTATTAACACTTGTAGTATCTTGGTACTGATGTGCACTCATTGGTAAGTGATCTACAAGATACAGCGCACTAATTTGTTAACTATCTATGCTAGAAGGCTGACCCGAAAAAGATGGAATTCACGAATGTATAAGATAGAATTAAGTATAAGTCTCCATGTTGGATTAAGTTTTATTTGGGTCCTCTCTTTGTATTAACCAAATTTGGAGGATGCGCATAAATATTTTGTGGTGGATTTGGCTGACAAGTTAAAAGTAACTTAATGTTTTATGAAGCCGACTGTTGGATGAATAAGTCATTGATCACAGATATATATAAGAGATTATTTTTATCATTTAATAAGGCATGCATGGTGTAAAAATATAAGAGTGAATTGTGAGATCTAATAGAGAAGTAATGTGAATTTGATCATAAGTGATGCAAAGAGCAGCAAAGAGTAGAACAAGGCATATCACAGTATAAAGTCACAAAGCAGATCCCGAATAAGATTCATGAGCTTCACCGACACTGTTACCTGGCATGATTAGATGCTATTATCTCAGTTCACCTTTTAGATGGTTTTAATCTGAATTTTGTAGGCAGTAAGACTTTTTCTTTTGAGTAGTGAGCTCTAGGCAGTGTGCCTAAATGCAAGTGCATTCCTTTTATAAATAACTATATTTTGAGTACTCAAATTGTGGATTAATCTCTATTGTTATTTTTCTCCTAACAGTGTTTCCACACAAAAATCTATGTGTCATGGTGTTGTATATGTTCACTTTGAATACATACATGTTTTCTTTAATACAATGGTGAAATGGTTTCATGCTTTGAATGAATGGAGTTTTAATAATTGTTGAACACTGATTCACACCCCCTCTCAGTGTTCCCTTGAGTCCAATAGAAGGTTTCCAAAACTTCATAACCATCGACTTGTAGTTCTAAATTTCCAATCCTCCAAGATCTCATGACATTGCCACAACTATCAAGTCATCGAAGATACTTGGGATAGAGTCCCATCAATTAAGTCAAGTCACACTGATGAGAGTCTCCAACACTCACCACAACCCATCGGTATATAAGGGATACTCAAGATAGAGTTCCACCGATAACCCATCGTCACATCGAAATAGTCACATTAGAGTATCGAGGATACAACTTAGAAGGTCCCACTGAAGTAACCAAGTCCCACCGATAGAACACGCCATGTTGAATAGAATTCCATTGGTCCATTGATGGAAATGATAACACGGTCCCACCAATAAAGAACTGTCAAGCTGATAGAGAAAAAAACACAATTATTGCAGGAAGTAGATCAAGCTAGTCAATCTGAGGCACCTTTTCCAATAGGCATGAGTATGTTTTTCTATTCATATGTATGTTTGATTCTCAAAATGACATGTTAAGTATTTGATTACTTGAATTGAGTTTTGGCATGTGTATGTTGTTGAGAAAATGTGTTGTGAACATTATTTCTATGTTATTAATTGATTATTATGCATGGTTATATCTCTATGTTATGTGATGAGTAAGGAATGAACTAACCAAGGTAAAAACTAATATCATATTGTACCATAATTTTAGGTTATGGATGGGTAATGTTCCTTGACTAATGGATAGGGAGGAATGAGAATTCATCAAATGGTGGGTTAAATACCTTCCCTAGTCAACAACAAGATCTTAAAAAATTGGAGTGATTATCTTGTGGAGTTTTTCTTGGAATCATTTGGATATAATTATGATGTATCATTGTATATAATCACTTTTTATATGTGACATTTGGATATTAACCTATTATATTCTTGTATACTATATTGAGGGGTTGCAATTTCTTGACCCATTGTATAAATAATCATTGAGATTTATTTTATTATGCTTATATTGTACCTTTTTATTATACTTGAAAAATGATAATTTATTTTCATCATGATGTTCTTCCATTACTTGTATTTCTTTGCATATCAATGTAATATTTGTATAATTGAAGGAAAAATTTCTAGTCATATTTTTTGAATTGCTACTTTATCCATTGAGTCGATAAATTCATGAACCATGATAATTAAATCAAATATTTTTATCCCAAATACTAACCCACTCTATCACTTTGAGAAGATAGAGAGTAACAATGGCTAAATTATCATAGACAAAATTTTAGATAAAAATTTATAGAATATTGTAGACTCATAGTTTAACTCTTTGAACTCTATCGATCTATTTTTTGTAGAATAAGACAAGAAATTTTATTAATTTCATTTAATATATTCCTAAATAAACCAATTATTGATTAGCAATAATCACTTCCTTTTAAATAATCTCCCAAAAATGTAGAAAGAAGGTTAAATTTAAACCATCAAGGCTTAGATATTTTCCAGCATTGAAGGAGAAGACAACCCCCCTTTACACCAAATTATCAATATCTAAGGAAGAGAGGATCAAAGGATAGAAAAAATAATATTAGGTTCCAAAATAAGATCACTAAAATTCCTATATAAGAGAAGTGATTTCAAGAAACTAGAAGCTTTGCCTCTTATTTCCTCTTCATTTGAAAATTTTCTTCCATCATCCAACAAATTTCCTTAATCTTATTAGCTCTTCTATGTTTTATCATGGGAAGGTTGAATATTTTGAATTCTTGTCATCCTCATCTAGCTAGAGATATATCAATTTCTATCTATAGTAATCCTCCTCTTCAATAAAAATAGATTGATAAGAGGTCAAAAGAACCCTTTTATTTATTATAGAGTTTCTAATCCATTCCTTTAACTTTAATATCCTTTTCTAATTCCACATGTTATTAATTGATTTATTTTGGTTGAAAATATTTCGAATGTTTTTCTTATTCCAGTTCTAAAAGTTAGCCTTTGCATTTTTTAGTCTTTTTGATGTAATGAACATGAAAGATCCTTTAACATATATCTTAGCTATAGGAGATATGACCGATGGATTAGTATGGGACGATTATGCTTGATCCATGAAGAATTGAAGCATAATGAAGTCACTAACATCAATCTCAATAGGATCAATCAAACCAAGCATTCATTAAAAACCAATCATACCAAGCTATGAAAGCTTAAAAATGACTACTCTAATCCATTGAAACCTATCCCATTGTGGGAGTGGTGTGGTGTTGATGTGGAATGGTGACCCTTTCCCAATCCCATGGATAAATGAGCTTGTCCCAATCAATTTTAGTAAAGAAAATTGATGGAACGATTGTGAGATGTGTATGAAAACATGATTTTAACCTAATTGAACATGATGCAAGCTAATTTAACATGATTTTATGCTAAAATTATTAAGAAATGCAAATGAAAAGCTAATATAGATGGATTTTAAACTAAAATATTCAAACCCTAATTAAGCAATAAGCTAAATGTATGCACTATGTAATCATGGAAGCCATTAATGGAAGGTAAAGCTATTTAATGAAAGTTTAAAATAAACTAAAAATATGCTAAATGTGTGCTAAATATGAGTGTGAGTGTGAGTGATTTTAACAACATAAATTTTCTTTGAAAAAGATGGATCCATTTGTCTCCAAATAGTGACTTATTTATAGGAGGACAAATGAGAAATGGAGGGTTGAGATCGAAAAAGCTAATCAATGGTCAAGGATGGAAGAAGTTTAAGGAATGGATCATGGATTCTCATGAGCAGATGAGAATGAAAGATGATATTTTAATCAAGGGCTAATATTCCTTCAAACAAACACACTTTTGACCTATACAAGAGGTCACAAGTTAACTTGCACAAGAAGTTTTGAGTTAACTTGCACATGAAGATTTATAAGAATATTCCCTTTTTCAAATGAGTGAGGAGAGAGAATATTCTTTGGAATATTCTCATGGGTGAGGGAAAAAAGATAATTAGTAAATTAAAACAAAGTTTAATTGTGCGAAAAAGGAAGGAATATTCCTTGGGAATATTCTTTTTGGAGGAATGTGCAAAGGAGGAATATTCCCTTGCAAGTGGGGGGATTAGATTAATTAATAATTAATAATTAAACGATGTTAATTATGCAATTAGGGGATTAAAAGAATTAGATAATATTCATTAAATAAAGTGATTTAATGAAAAGGAGAAAAGGTGATGACATTTAATTAAATAAGAAGATTCAAATATTTAAATTAAATAGTTTGATTTATTTAATTTAATGAGATGAAATATTAGCATGAAAAGGGGTGAATTAACTTGATTAAATTAATTAGGTTAATAGATGCAAATGACATAATTAATTAAATAGCTAAGCTAATTTAATCAATTAAGCGAAAAGAGGATGGGTTTTAGGATGAAATGATGTTAGTATACCTAATTCGAGTGCATGCTATCATTTAGGGCATTTTTAAGTGTCTAAATTTTCTCTCTCTTTGAAGTGAGGTACCTGCTACATTGGTCCAAAGACTGATGCTCTTCAAATTAAAAACTACGACTTAGATCAAAAAATAAAAAAATTATGATTTTTTTAGATGCAAGAAACATGCCAAAAATGCAAAAAACCAAGCATACTAAACTACGAAAGCTTTAAAAATTCCTACTTTAATCCATTGAAACATATCCCATTGTGGGATTGGTGTCGCGTTGATGTGGAACGATGACCCTTTCCTAATCTCATGGATAAATGAGCTTGTCCCAATCAGTTTTATTACATAAAACTGATGGAACGATTGTGAGATGTGTATGAAAACATGAATCTAACCTAAATGAACATGATGCGAGATAATTTAACCTGATTTTATGCTAAAATGATTAAGATATGCAAATGCAAAGCTAATATAGATGGATTTTAAAATAAAAGATTCAAACCCTAATCAACCAATAAGCTAAATGTATGCATTATGTGATCATGGAAGCCATTAATCAAAGCTAAAGATATTTAATGCAAGTTTAAAATAAACTAAAAAGATGCTAAATGTGTGCTAAATATGAGTGTGAGTGAGTGATTTTAACAACATAAGTTTTCTCTGAAAAAGATTGATTCATTTGTCTCCAAATAGTGACCTATTTATAGGAGGAAAAATGATTAATGGAGGGATGAGATAAAAAATGCTAATCAATGGTCAAGGATGGAAGAGTTTGAAGGCATGGATCATGGATTCTCATCAATGGATGAGAATTAAAGGTGAAATTTTAATCAAGGGCTAATATTCCTTCGAACAAACACACTTTTGACCTGTACAAGAGGTCACAAGTTAACTTGCACATGAAGCTTTGTAATAATATTCCCTTTTTCAAATGAGTGATGAGAGAGAATATTCTCATGGGTGAGGGAAAAAAGATAATTAGAAAATTAAAACAAAGTTTAATTTATTAAAAGGGGAAGGAATATTCCTTTTGGAGGAATGTGCAAAAGAGGAATACTCCCTTGGAATATTCCCTTGCAAGTGGGGGGAATTAGATGAATTAATAATTGATAATTAACAATGTTAATTATGCAATGGGGGGATTAGAAGAATTAGATGTCATTCATTAAATAAAGCAATTTAATGTAAAGGGGAAAAGGTGATGACATTTAATTAAATAACTTGGGATTATTTAATTAAATAAGAAAATTCAAGGATCTAAATTAAATAGTTTGATTTATTTTATTTAATGAGATGAAATGTTAGCATGAAAAGGGGTGAATTAACTTGATTAAATTAATTAGGTTAAGGGTATGTGTGGGATCATCATGGAAAAAACAGGCCCTTAAGTGGCAATAAGATTCAGAAAATTAGAGTTAAGAAACTTGACGCAAAAATTTGAATAAGTTATCTATATTATTTCAAAAATATGTAAGAATAGAATCTATAGAAAATTAAATGCAGTTTCTAAACTACTAGGTTTATTTTTATTTTTTGTAAATCTATTTGGTGAAAATTTGAAATTTCAATGTAGTAGTACATAAATTTTAGGGAAAAAATAAAAAGTAGGTGTTTGTCTGACCACCCTAAACATAATAAAATGATAAAAAAAAATTTATAAGATTTTAGATATAAGTAGCGGACTCATGTCCTAATGTGATGCATATTTTTTTGTAAAATTTTTCCAAGTAAATAATTACTTATGAATTTTTTATTAAAACTTTTAAAAAATATAAAAACTAGTATGTCTGACCACCTTAACTTGGTCAAAACTTCATGAAATTCAATTCTTTCTTTTTTAATCCTATAGTATGTGAAGCATAGAATGTGACACATGTTTTGGATTCAGAAAATGTGATACTGTTTGAAATCTATAGATTTTTTTCAATCAGCCTATCAATCAGGACTTTAGTCGTAATTTAAATAGAAAATGAATAATAATAATTTATTAAATTCAAAATAAAGCATAATTTATATTGGTGGAAAGATGAGAATCTCCTTTAAAAACCCTTTTCATTTCATCAATTTTGGGTTAAAAAAAGTCACCAGCCACATGGGCCATCATATCACTTAAATATTGTCACTTTTTGGCCCATCATGATCCTGCACATACCCTTAATAGATGCAAATGAAATAATTAATTAAATAACTAAGATAATTTAACCAATTAAGAAAAAAAAAAGATGGGTTTTAGGAAGAAATGTTGTTAGTATACCTAATTTGAGTGCATGATATCATTCAGGGAATTTTTAAGTGTCTACATTTTGCCCCTCTTTGAAGCGAGGTACCTGCTACTTCGGTTTAAAGACTGACGCTCTTCAGATTAAAAACTGTTACTTAAATAAATAAATAAATCTAATTTTTTAGATGCCCCAACGGAAATATTAAGTTGGTTCCCTGCCCCCTCAAGAAATCAGGAAAAAAAAATTAATTTTGGGTTGATTTCTCGACAAAGGTGAAATGCTGCCCTAGGGGTTCAAAAAGGCTTCAGGATGCAAAAAACATGCCAAAAACACAAAAAATGATGTAGAATAAGGTTGAGTCTAGCAAGATTGGTGAAAGTGATGAAAAACCCTAGTTGAAAGGTTAAATTAGGGTAAAAAACCCTAATTTGGAGGCTTAAGTAGGTGAGCAAAGGTCACTTTCAATTCATTTGTGCATTCACATTTGAGATAAACCTTGCATTTTGAGCTCTAGCCCTCTGATGAAATGGCACAACAAGTGCTCCCATGACACATTTTCGATTGGGTTCACGATTACTAGAGGCTTCCAAGCGCAAGACCATCGGTATGTGATTCAAAACTAGATTTAAATTTTGAATTTTAAGCACATTTATTGCATCTTGAAATTTGAATTTTGGTGTTGTCATTATATAGTGACACTATTTTCAGAATCGATGATGCTATTTTGATTTATAGTGACGCATATGTAAATAGCGATGCAATTCGTGATTTGAAATTAGGGTTTTAGATTTCAAATCACGGTGCATGTGTGAATACCGATGCATATTGTGATTAGGAATTTAGGATTAGGGTTTGCTAAGTTCAAATAGCGAGTGCCTGTGATTAGCAACGTAGTTCATGATTTTCAATTTGAATGCACCAAGCGTCTCTGTTTGGAATTTGAGTTATAGTGACACTATCATAAATAGCGGTGCTTTTATCATTTTGGGGGATAAAAACTCCAAACTTAGATAATTTTTGAGAATTTTGATGTCATGCACTTCGTGGGTGCAGGAGGTTATCCCGCCTTTGATGTCGCACGAGCATCGGATGACAGTACTATCCAAACTTGGTGATTTGTTTGAGTTGTGAAAAGAGCACCTAGGAGAAATTGGTTTGTGGTACATCACCTACATACCCATCATCTAGACCCATTTGGCAATGATGACAGTGCTATGTGAATGATGGCATAGTGAGACCTCATCATTATACCTACCAAATTGATGAGGTGACAATGACACTAGAGGATGTATGGAAAATTTTGTATTTTGTCGATACATGGTGAGTGCGTGATATATGAAACTAATGTCGGCTATGATGCCTTCCATGAGGTTCTTGACTAGGAGGACATTGTCTTGGTCAACTCCCAAATAGACCTTGAAATGTATAGAGGTCAAATGTTGACCTTCAGATTGATCATTGTAGTAGTGATCTCAAGTTTAGTTGCTCTAGATCGATGGAGCAGAGGATTCAGTCTAGGATGGGGGTTGGCTTGGCATGGGATGTTGTTCAAGAGGACCCAATTTGCATGGGGACCAATGATTTTTGCCTCCTTATACCATGATATACATGAATTTATATACTATGATGGGCGAGTGATTGCCATAGGGGTCAAAATTCTCCACATTTGGGCATGGGAACATATTGTTTTTCTTTGACCGATTGTTCAAATGATAGATGTGGAGCCAGATGATCTAGTTGTTTGGTGATATAAAGGTTACATCATTTTGCACCATACAGGGAAACCCAACATTTGAAGGAAAAATAGGGATGGATCTAATGACCCAATAGTGTGGAATACATTCCCTTAACACTAATACAACAGAGGAGAAGAGGAAAAACAAGTTCTAATAGCTTCTAAAACTATTGAGGTGAATACAAACAACATAAATGAGATAACAAAATATTAAGCATTCACAGATGACACAAGTATTTACATGGGTAAACCTTTTTCATTTAAAAAAGCCACCACACCAAGCAAAGACAATTTGTATTACAACAATAAAAGATTACATGCAAATTCTTCAATCTTTACTCTCTAATCAACTCACATCAGCACTCTGATTATTTTCTCACTATTACAATTCTTCCTATCAAATCATACAATGAATTCACACTATAGACTTTCATCGACTTTCCACTTGACTTACATACCAAAACCATCACCTTTTGGTTTACATAAAATATTGTATTCGACTGACAAAGTCATACATCACATTCAATGTCTCAACCAATCCCACAACTTCCAGGTTCATGCATCGGACATCCAATACACAATCGATCTTCTCTGATCTCATCAAACCACCCAAGCATTTACTCCTTGCCTTGATCGGGTTCCTGTCATCAGCTAAAGTCAACTTGCAATAACTACTTTTACTACATTGGCCTTTAGCCAATCAAGTTGTTGTCAAACTGCCATGTGCCCATCTTTCATTCGTTGTGTGCTTTGACAATTTTGGTCAAGCTCAGTTAGCCGAGCTCCAATCTCATTTTCCTTCTATCGCGCTACTGTCGAGTCCATACAACCCAGTCACGGTACTGTGGTGAGCTCACCCAAGGCTACACCATGCTATTGTTGCCCAGACCATCTCGCCTCATGGTATGGCGACATGACATCTGAGCTCCTTCGAGCTTTGTCCCAATGACCACCACTGCGCTACCACTGCCTAGTCTAAGACATGCCACGGTATGGCGGTAAGCAGCTTGGGGGACCACACTACCACAGAGGCCGCCAGGCCACCCCACGGTAGGGTGGTGATCGCCAACCAGACCACTGGCAGTCTTACCATAGCCACTGTGGTGAGCAAGACCATTGTCCATGGTGGAGCGGTAACCACCAAGCTCATCGCTGGTAGCTTCATTGCGGCCACTGCGGTGAGTTGGCTCATTGCCCGTGGTGGAGCGGTAACCACCAGGCTCACTGCTAGCAGCTTCACTATGGCCACTATGGTGAGTTGGCTCACTGCCCGTGGTGGGGTAGTAAACCGCCAGGCTCACTACTAGTAGTTTATCGCGACCACCATGGATATAACAACCACTGCCTGCGGTATAGCAGTGAATAGCGAGGCAGGCTGCAAGCCACCTACCGCGGTCACCGCGGTGAGTAAACTCACTGCATTTGGTAAGGCAGTAATAGCCAGGCCAGTCACCGCGGCACTGCCAAGGCAGAGCCAGGCCACCGCAGTAAAGCGATTAAGGCTGAAACTTGAATTTTTTTGCCAAGTCTGATTTGATTTAGGCTTAGAACTAGAAGTTGAGACACAATTTTCCCAAGAAGCTCCCACTTGGTGAAAACTTCCAGCTCCCTCTAGACTTTGAAAAATCATTGACTGTCATAGGCCCCAAGGCCCATCAATTATGTGCACCATCTGAACTTGTCTATGCTCACCGGCTTTGTCAAGGAATCTGCAAAATTCTTCAAAGTGTCGACCTTTTCAAGTGAGACTCTTCCATCTTCCACCATGTCCCTCATGAAGTGAAACTACACATCAATGTGCTTCGTCCTGGTATGGAAAGTCAGATTATTTTCCAAACAAATGGCACTCTGACTGTCACAACAAATAGTGATCTGTCATGCATTGAAACCAATATCTGAACACAAATGCCTCAGCCAAACTGCCTCCTTACAAGCATGAGTTACTGTCATGTAATCTGCCTCTGTCTTGGATAAAGCAACTATAGCTTGTTGCTTGCTCATCCAACCGATTTCTCCACCATTTAGCATGAATGTGTATCCACTGGTGGATCTCCTACTATCAATGTCCCCTACCCAATTAGAATCAACATATCCTTGAATGCTGACTATTATTTGTGATGCAACCAAACTACCATGGTAATACAAAGCATAGTCTGAAGTCCCCTTCAAATACCTGAACACTCTCTTCATAGCATCCCAATGTGATCTTCCTGGATTTTCCATAAAACAACTTAGAACTCCCACTGCTTGGGCAATGTCTGGTCTTGTACAGACCATCGCATACATTAAACTACCGACAACACTTGCATATGGGACACTAGTCATGTCCTCCATCTTAGTAGCAGATTTTGGATAGTCTTCAATAGATAGTTTTGTTCCCTACATGACTGGAATAACTAGCTACTTACAATCGTTCATACCAAACCTCTCCAGAACAATATTCACATACTTACTCTAACTTACCCAAAGCTTTTTGCTTGTTCTGTCCTTGGTTGTCTCCATTCCCTGAATATACCTTGCTGCACCAAGATCTTTCATTTCAAACTTTGCAGACAACTAAGATTTAAGATGAGAAATCATAGACTTGCTATTTCCTATGAATAACATATCATCCACGTACAGGGTAATAAAAAGAACACGGTCATTTTCAGATTTATAATAAACACAATGATCAGATTTTGATCTCACAAATCCCATAGACAACACAAATGTGTCAAATTTATGGTACAACATTCTAGGAGACTGCTTCAAACCATACATAGATTTATTTAACTTATAAACCAGATTTTGTTTACCTTTTTCAAAAAAATGCTCAATCTGGGACATATAATTTCTTCTTCTAGCTCACCATGGAGAAATGTTGTCTTCACATCCATTTACTCAATTTCAAAGTCATACATAGCTGCCAATGAAAACAAAATTTGATGGATGTCATCTTTGCTATAGGGGAAAAAATCTCTCCATAATCAATTCTCTCAATTTAGGAAAATCCCTTTGCAACTAGTCATGCCTTATACTTCTCAACACTACCATCAAGACCTATCTTCTTTTTGAATACAGCCAATAGGCTTTCGCCTTTTAGGTAGTGGTACCAAATCCCAAGTTTCATTCTTCTTCAATGAATCCATCTCTTCATTCATGGCTTCCAGCCAAGAATTTGAATTAGACATGCTAATTGCTTCTTTTACATCCCTAGGCTCATCAGTGCTAGTAATTAAGGCATAGGGACAGTTTGAATTTACCAATGAGAAACCATACCTTTCAGGTTGCCATTTTTCTCATGTAGACCTTCTTACTTGCTGAGGTTGTGGTTCTTCATCATCAAAACTCTCAGATCTTCTTGAACTCTCCTCAATATTAGGTTCACCATGCAGCTCTTCCCTTTCTAGAGTTTGGGGAATCTCAACTACATCCTTCTTGTGACTTTGATCTATCTAGTTGTTGATCACTTATTGAAGGTTTTAGCTCATGAAATATCATGCTTCTATTGTACAAAACTTTCTCAGTAAAAGGGTTCCAAAGCTTGTATCCCTTCACACCAACGCCATAGCCGATGAGAATACACTTGACAACTTTGTTATCTAATTTTGATCTCTTTTCATCTGGCATATAAATATATGCCTCACAAACAAAGACATGAACATGCCTTAGAGAGGGATTTTTACCAGACCATGCTTCCAAAGGTGTCTTATCAACAAGATCAGAGCAGGGAGAATGACTTACCAGATAACATGTTGTAGCCATAGCCTTAGCCTAGAACTTCTACTCCAGACCAGCACTGCTCAGTATAATCATTTCCTTTTCCATAAGCATCATGTTCAACCTTTTAGCAACTCCATTATGTTGTGGAGTATAATGTGTTGTTTTATGCCTCTTAATTCCATGATCTGTACAATACCTTTCAAAATCTGCAGAAGAAAACTCACCACCATTGTCTGTCCTCAAACATTTAATTTTCCTTCCAGTCTGATTCTCTACCAAAGATTTAAATTCTTTAAACTGACTGAACACTTCTAATTTACTTTTAAGAAAGTATACAAATGCCCTTCTTGAACAATCATCAATAAAATAAACATAATATCTAGACTTAGATAACGAAGGAACATTAACTGGACCAAACACATTAGAGTGAACATAATACAGTATACTAGAAGATTTATGAGGACTCAAGTAAAATGAAACACGATGCTATTTTCCATACATACAATGTTTGCATAAATCAAACTCAAGGTTACAATCATCAAGCCCTTCTACAAGATTTTTATTCTTCAAGGTTTTTAAACCTTTCTCACCTATGTGACCAATTCTATGATGCCATAGCATTGTCTTCTCAGCTAGGATTTTTACCTCCAAAGCATTTGTAGACAGAGAAGTGTCTTCATATTTCTCTACAAGGATTGATTTACATGAATCTATAGAGGAATTGTTACATTGAACAGGATGTGCATCCAACTTATACAGAGTGCCAGTACGAACACCCTTATCCAGCACTATTGCACCTCTAGCCATTTTACATCCTTTACTAGAGAAAGAAACTTCTACACCAGCATCATTTAACTTACTGATAGAAAGAAGATTTAGAGCCAGACCTAGTATATGTAGTATGCCACCAATACCTTTGACTCTTCCATCATGAAATTGAACTCTAACTCTTCCTCTACCAATGATCTCTAGCATTGAATCACTTTCTAGGTACACCTTCCCACCATCATACTTCTCATACTTAGAGAACCATTCTCTATTGGTCGTCATATGAAAGGATGCACCTAATTCAACCAACCAAACATCATCTAATGCCTGAATTGTCAAGGTTATTGCAATGAAGGCTTTTGCATCACTTTCAGAAGATTCATTGTTTGAAGCATTCTTCTTCTTCTTCTCCTTCCAATCCTTCTGGATATGACCAGGATGCCCACAATTCCATCATCTCACCTTGGAATTTTTACCTAGAGATTTTGATCTTCTTACAAATTTGGATTTCGAATTCCTATCTTTCTTCTTGCCTTTATCCTTTGGTCTAACTTGAACAACAAGAGCCTATTTGGCCATCTCAGAAGACTTCCTTCACATTTGTTTAGACAAAAGCTAAGCAACCACGCCATCCATCTTGAATGCAGTGGTTGTGCTTCCAATGGTCATCACCAGGTGATCCCAACTGTTAAGGTAATGAACACAACATGAGCATGCAATTATCCTCCTCCTCAGTCTTTACACCTATAGACACCAGTTGAGTAACACTCATGTTAAATGAGTTTAGATGGTCTGCAACAAATGCACCTTCTTCCATCTTCAAGGAGTACAACTTCTTCCTCGGGAATAACTTATTTACCAAAAACTTTCCCTAATAAATATCACCAAGCTTCTTTCGCAATGAAGTTGCAGACTTCTCCTCATGGACATTTAGGAGTACATAATCAGCTAGACTCATTCTTATCAGACCTCTTGCTTTTCTATCAGAAAGGTCCCAATCCTCTTACTTCATACTTTGTGGCATAGTTCCAGACACTGTAATCCAAAGGTCTCTATCCACTAGCAAGTCTTCCACTTTGAGTTTCCATAACTCAAAGTTTCTTCCATTGAATTTTTCAATCTCTACTCTACCTGATGTACTCACCATCTCAAACAGAAATAAGTTTCAACAATGCAAGACTCCCACTGAAACAATATTAGCACAAAAAACTGACCTTTTCTCTCAACGATAACACAACTAGCCACGCTCTGATACCACTTGAAGGGAAAACATGGATGGATCTAAAGACCCAACAGTGCAGAATACATTCCCTTAACACTAATACAACAAAGGAGAAGAGAAAAAATGAGTTCTAATAGCTTCTAAAACTATGGAGATGACTAGAAACAACATAAATGAGATAAAAAAATATTAAGCATTCACAGATGATATAAGTATTTATGTGGGAAAACCTTTTCAAGTAAAAAACCCACCACACCAAGTAAAGACAATTTGTATTACAACAATAAAAGATTACATACAAATTCTTCAGTCTTTACTCTCTGATCAACTCACAGCAGCACTCTGATTATTTTCTCACTTTTACAATACTTCCTATCAAAGCATACAATGAATTCACACTATAGAGTTTTATCGACTTGCCACTTCACTTACATACCAAAACTGTCACCTTTTGGTTTACATAAAATATTGTATTCAACTGACAAAGTCATACATCACATTCAATGTCTCAACCAATCCCACGGCTTCCAGGTTCATGCATTGAACATCCAATATGAAATCGATCTTCTTTGATCTCATCAAGCCACCCAGGCATTTACTCCTTGCCTTAATCGAGTTCCTATCATTAGCTGAAGGCAAACTGCAATAAATGCTTTTACTACATTCGCCTTTAGACAATCAAGCTGTTGTCAAACTGCCACGTGCCCATCTTTCATTCGATGTGTGCTTTGACCATTTTGGTCCAGTTGGGTCAAGCTTTGAGCTCATTTTCCTTCTACCATGCTACTGTTGAGTCCATATGACCCAACCACGATATTGTGGTGAGCTCGTCTGAGCTTTCCCAAGGCTACACCGCACTACCGCTGCCCATACCATCTCGCCTCGCAGTATGGCAGTATGACATCTGAGCTCCTTCGAGCTCTATCCCATTGACCACCACCACACTACCTCTGCCCTATCCGAGACATGGCATGGTATGGTGGTAAGCAGCCTAGGGGACTACTGGTGCTCAAACCGCACTACCATGGAGGCTACTAGGCCACCCTGCAGTAGAGCGGTGAACGCCGACCGGACTGTTGGCGGTCTTACCGTAGCCACCGCAGTGAGAAAGCTCACTGCCAATGGTGGAGTGGTAACTACCAATCTCACTACTAGTGGCTTCATTGTAGCCACCACGGTGAGTTGGCTCACTACCCACGATGGGGTAGTAAACTGTAAGGCTCACTACTGACGGTTTACTACAGCCACCATGGATAGAACAACCACTACCTACGATACAACAGTGAATGGCGAGGTAGGCCGCAAGATGCCTACCATGGTCACCATGGTGAGTAAAATCACCATATACAATAAGGCGGTAATAGCCAAGCCATTCATCGTGACACCACCAAGGCAAAGCCAGGCCACCGTGGTAAAGCGGTTAAGGCTAAAAATTGAATTTTTCCACCAAGTCTGATTTTATTTAGGCTTAGAACTAGAAGTTGAGACACAATTTTCCCAAAAAAAATCCTTATTGGCATCGAATGATTGATGAGATGATAGTATTCTAATGGTGACCATGGCTTCAGATGCCTACTTGGTGTGATGATGTGCAACAAATTTTCTTTGCTTGATAAACCTGGTTTATGTAGGGTCAATAGCACACTATTATTGAGAGATACCTTCTTGATAGGGTTGCTAGATAGTTTGGTGAGAGGTAGGATAGGTGTGATGATTAGTACACTACTATTTTTTCTAGGTCAACATGAGAGACAACATGGGGACACACAATCCCAACCCACAAGGTTTTTGATTGCTTCATACAGCTGGTTGATAGGTCATGGGCCTATGATCAAGGACAAGCAAATGCACTAACTCTGTCTACTTATGATCCATGGTTTTTACTCCCTCCTTGATTAATTGATCCATCAAGAATACCTCCACAAGGGAGGCTGAGAGGGAGGGGTTCAGGAAAAAGCAGAGGATAGCTAGGTGATGGAAAAAGTAGGGGATGGGGTAGAGGTCCAGATGGTAGGGGCAGAGGATAGGATGGCCATGATGCCCAACATCAATAGGATGGACATGTCTCAGGTGCACCACCAATGCATCAATAGCCTCCTCAACAACCACCATTGGGGTTAGATCCTCATGATGTACAAATACAACTATTGCAACAACAATTGCATGTGGTCATGGTTGAGTGAGATCAAGTAGATCAGAACATTTTGGTTATCACTACTAAGATAGATCAAGCCAAGAAGCAAGTACAGACAGTCATAGCAAAGAGAGACCAAAAGCATTAGCTAAGGCATACTGTCAATATGTAGTTGGCACATGAGGTCGGGCATCACCAACAGTTGGAGACTATGATAGCTGCAACATAGGGACAGATAGTGTCTGCCTGTTTGTACAAAGAGGCTATGACTGAGGCAACATACTATCACATGAACTACCACTAGGATGTCCCAGGGATGATTAGATAGCCAAATTAATCATATAGGAGTGGGGCACATCCTCGAGCCAAGGATAAGCCAAAGAGATAACCTGGTGAGGGGAGCATCCTTCAAGATAGCTTGCTTGTACAAACACTTTTTTATAATTGTCTAATTCTTTATATAGATATTCATTCATGGGCTCCTTTTTGATAGCCTCATGGATATTGTATTTTTGATTGATATACATACATTGAATTAGATATTGTACGATGATAGTTATTTTTTGATATATATATATATATATATATTATGATATGGATTCGATATGCGAAGTGTTCTTTTATTTCATGCTTATGAATGTATGGATATATTTGATGTGGATATGATGTGATTGATTATGATCATGTGTGGATGCAATGTAATGAATGTATGTGTTTCATTTTCAATATCTTTTCATGACATGTTATGGGATGGATGATATGGTATGCAGATGTTATTCTTATGTGAATGATATGTATGCATTTTTGTGTATTTTCTTATGTAGTTTTATGAGATGATGATGTATGCATATATGGATGTGTGTATGGATAATGCAGATGTTCAGGCTTATGATATGATAATGCAATATATATTTATGATATGTGTGTAATGATTTAAGATGCTTAGAATAAAAAATCTATATTATTCATCACAACTTAAATGATAATGATGGTGTAGTGAAATATGATATGTTGTGATTATGATTATGTGAGATGTATGCATGTTGATGGTTTGTGGATGTAGGATGAATGTATTGAGGATGTTTTTTTTTACTATCATGATACCAGGTTAGCGTGGAGATAAGATAGAAGAAATGAGATGATTGAGCATTGATTTTGATGATTACTTCTAAAGATCCAACAATTATATGATCCACTAAGACTTTATTAAATATGCATGATAAGAAAAGAATGATGATGATGATTTTCACATATCTTGGGATTGGGATTTTCCATTGTTCCTTATTTCTTGATATAACACATAGACATGATGCATCAAGGTATTAATAACTAGGATGACATTGTATCTAGTGTAATAGACTTTGACTATGCAAATAGATAAGATAGTTCTTGTTCACACCTTGACATACAAAAACCTCATTGGAATGTAAGTTAGAAGCTTAGAATATATCAAACCAAAGCATAGGAAATAATCAACAATGTACTCTAAACAACTTCCCCACACACAACTAAGAAAGTATGCACCAAGATTATTTTACAAGAATAACCACAAGCATAGAAAATGAAAGATAATGATTGATGCCCCATTTCTTTCTCTCTAAATATTTTTGATAGACATCATTGAGAGGTCCTCAGAATGGGTCATAGAAGACAAATCATAAGAAAAGATTAAAGATAAATAGTCAGTGTTATCCATATCTCTTGCCAGCTTATTTTAGCTAAGGTGATTTCTGATATTGATGTCCATCACAGGAAGGATGCATCCTAGGGCATGTTGATCAGGGGTGTTAATTAGGATGAGGTTTATGATAAGCCATTTATATAAACTTCACTGATGTATTTACCTATGATTTATAATTTAGATTTGGACACTTAGGTTCTCACTTTATGACATGCTATACTTGTTTTCTATTTATTTTTCCAAAGGTTGAAGGCGATGATTGATTTACTATGGATGAAGGTTTATTGCGGGTGAAAGTGAGATGGGGATGGATGGTTTTGGATTTTCTAAAATATTTCAATGCTTTTGGTATTTTGAAAATGTTTTGAGTTTATTTTTGATCTTTTTGAAAGTTTATGTGAATGTTTTGGTTTTCGGTTATTTGAGATTGTTTAGGGTTTTCCAAGATATTTGATGTTGTTTAGGTATTTTGAATGTTTTCTAATGTTTTTGGGCTTTTATGACATTTAAATGTTTTTTGTGTTTTTTGATTTTCAAATGTTTAGGGTTTTTCAATATTTAATTGTTTAGGGGTTTTCTGATATTTGAATGTTTAGGGGTTTTTCGATATTTGAATGTTTGGGGGGTTTTTCAATATTTGAATGTTTAGGGGATTTTGCGAGATTTTTTGACTAAGAACCTAACCTAAAAGACCTATCCTAGGGGCCTCGGGGGCTGATCAAAGATTAGCCTTTCCTACATTATACACACAAATACCACGTAGTTCGACTGACTCGACTTATTGATGATGAGATATGAATAGTTGAGGGATGTTAGTTTATTATGAGGGATTCCTAAAGGACTGACCTAGGGTGTCTCATGGGCACGTCAATGATGGCCTTACCTACGTTGAAGCTTAGAGACTTGTAGTTTGACAAGGGGGGACTATTTTTTGGATTTTTGATGTTCAACCTTTTTAGGGTTTTTGATGTGTTTTGGATGTTTTGGATTTTAGCTGTACAGGAATTTGCAATTTTTTTTGGGTTTTCTAATGAACATTTTATGAATGTATTTTGAATTTTTTATTGCAATGTCTAATAACCTCAAGATATACAAGAACCGGATCTGGTTCATAACAAATTGTCTGCAATGTGACACAATAAATTACCTCAATATAGGTAGGACAAACTGACCTTAGGAATATACCAAGTAGTACTAAAGGGGATACAATACTTCACAAAATCAAGCTATGATATGGATGCAAAGGGGTGATGGAATAAATAGGATGAATGATGCATTGGATGGATGGTGATCCAAGGAATGATAGGATACATAGCCAAATACATGGCGGTGCTTTATTTATGCGAGGTGCATGTTTGCTAGGTTTTCACCAAGGTACTTGCCCAAAGTGCCACCAAAGTGGTTTTCACTAGAGGATGATTTTTTTTCTTTACTTTTTCAATCCTTTTCTTTTTTTTGGATTTTGATCATTTTTTTGATTTTTTTTGTATTTTCAGATTTATACCCTTCAAGACTAGACATAATTTCTTTTAAGATGCAAGTTGTTTGTTGGTTCCTATAAGAGTTCACCTTTAGGTGTTGACAATTGATATTCTCCTGATCCATAGCTTGTGGTGATGACAAAGGAACCCAACTAGTTAGGCTCAAACTTTCCTTTACTATTCTGATCTAGAAGATTCTTCTAATTTTGCTTTAGGACAAGATCCCCTACCTAGAAACACCAAAATTTGATCTTCTTGTTATAGCTTTGTTTCAGTCAGTTTTTTATATAATTGCAAGTGATTAAGAGCATCAAGATGATGCTCATCCATGAATTCTAGCTCATTCAATTGAGATACTTCGTACTCTTCATCGATGATTAGGTTATGTAGTGACACTCACAATGAGGGTAGCTTTGTTAAATATCCAATATACTGAGAGGGGGTTGAATCAGTATATTCTTAAACTTATTGAGCAAATACCATCCAATCAATCCAAAGCACATGATAATTAAGACAAGTAGAATCATCAACAGAACATGAAGCACAAACCACAAGAGACACCTAAATTTTTACATGCAAAACCTAGAATGGGAAAAACCACAACGAGGATTAACTCACAATATAGTATAACCAGTTATAAGATATTACAAAAGGGTGGCTCACTGCCAGGACTCATTGTCCAAAATGGGAGGCTCACTACCTATAAAAATGAAGTAACAAAAATGGCTAACCGCTAAAATTGAACTGATGGAAGAACACCTCAAGTGCAGATTCAGTTCCTTTGTAGTTCAAGAAAATTTGCATGCCAGGCCGCTTTGCCATTTTCCCAACTCTACTTTGGAGATACCAGAATTTTGTTCAAGGATTCTAAAGCAATAAAATTTTCTTCAGCTTCAACCAGATTATCTGGAGTTAGATTGATCTTATCCATGTTTTCAGAATTATCCAAAGCATTAGCTACCGAAGCATACTCCATCCTCACGTTATCACCAAGTAAGATGAATTTTCTGATATTATCTTTCTTTTGCTTTTGTAACATAAAGAACTTTTCTCTGTGCATAGAAATAACATTCCAAATTGATCTATCTCTATCCATAGATACATTGTAGGTGTTGGAGATAACGGTCAACTGGGACTCAATGGGGTCCATGATATCTTTTATGCTTTGAGTGGCATTTGACCACATTATACAATATGCAAACACATAATTAGCTTTAGATTCACAAGCCTTCACAGCTTCAAGACTCTTCTCTACATTGGTATGTGCCAAGGCATATTTGTCATGAAGGATCAATAGCCTTTTGTCATTCAATTTCTCTTTCGCATCCTATTTTTTTCTCAACAAGTCCTATGACATGCTCCTTGAAGGATTCTAATAGAAGCTTCAAGTTCTCAACTGGAGAGAGAGATGTATCTGGTGTAACATCTGATAGGGCCTTAATGGCATCTTCAATGAGCTCAGATCCATTTTGATGCATTTCCAAGATTTCTCTTCTACCGGATGAATGAAATATATTTCCTAATACCAATTTATGTACCAAAGAAATATTGTTCATATATATATAACCTTGATTCATTGGAAGTTTCAAGAGTTCCAGAGGAATTACCGGTTGGAATCTGATCTTCTTAGACAACAGTCCCTTCAAGACATCATCACCAGAGGAATATTCTCTAGTGGACTTTTGTGATCTACAACTTCTTGGGATACTTCTTCATTCTTTCCAACAGTATCATCAGATTCCTTATTTGTATTTTCTTCTTCTTCCTCTGCTTTTTCCTCCTCTATATTTTCTTCTTCTGCATTCTTTTCTTCCATCTCCTTTTCTTCTAATTTTTCTTCTTCTACCTTTGCTTCTTCAATTTTATCTTATTTTTATTCCTCTCTCTTCTCTTCTTCTTCTTCATCTCTATCCTTTTCTTCAGGGTGTACTAGAGGGGTAGCAATATGAACTTATACTTCAATATTTTATTCAACATGTTTTTCATTTTATGGATTCTCATTAGCAGCATTGATTTTTGGTAGAACATTTGTATTACCTGTTTCCAGAAGGGTATTGGTGTCATTCACTTCCAGAGGTATATTATCATCAATAGCACTAGAAGGAGGTTCTTCCACAACCTCTATAGGATTTTCTTTTCTAGTTTCATATTTTGAACAAGATGCACCAATCATGCCATACCTTTTTGAAGTATTCTTCATTGTACTTATTGTTTCCTTCCTTATTCCTCTAATTTTTTTCTTGTCTTTAGTCATCATAGTGTTAACTCTTCTCTTCATCATGAACATATTAGCACAAATATTCTTCAAAGATTCTAAATTATTCAGAGACAGAGAGGATACAGTTTCTTTATATGCTTTATTTCTTATTTTCTCTTCAAGATCAAATGCCTCTGCTCTTCTTTTCATCAGAATTTCCCATAGATTTTTAGGAGCATCACACTTGATGTTATCCCATTTAACTTCCAAAATAATGATAGATTTGATGATGGCCAGAATTATAATTTCTTTATCCTCTTCTCTTGCTAAATCATACACTTCCACTATAGACTTCACCATATTATCTTGATTCACCATATTATTTACCAATACATCTAGTTTAAGAGGGGAACTAGGTCTTACCGAAGAGGCATTTTGTTCTTCTTGGTCCAATGAAACTTCTTCTGTAACTTTGGCCTTCTTTGCATCATTAGCATTTTGTTCATTAGCATCGTCTGAGGATGACACATTGAAATTTCCTCGAGCCAACACTAGTTTCTTGTGATGCACCTTCACTGGAGGAAACACTCACCCTTCTCTTTCTTTTCAATTTTGTAGTTGGATCTTCTTCCTCTTCTTCTTGATCATCAGTAACACTCATGTTATTCTCCCTGGTAGCTTTTTATTTTCTTCATTTGACAGGGGCTACCAAAGGAACACGTTTTATTTTTCTTGATTTGGTAGTAGATCTGGAAGGGGTCGAGCCTTTGGCTTTATTAGCAGTGATGGGCACAGTCTTCATTATAGCTAGTCGAGAAGCTGGTACAAAAGGAGGGGTCCTACTAGATCTCCTTACATTGGGTAGTTATTTAGAATTCTATCCTTTAACAACTCTTCCTAGAGCTATTTCTTTAGCTATTAAATTAGACTTCTTGAGGATTTTCATTACATGTTTCTTCCTTGTAGCTTTGTTGAGCTCCAAATGGACTTCCAGGGATTTCTCTACATAAGTTCCAATCCATGGTTCGTTTGGATCTTTTGGAATCTTTAATAAGAGTTGCACATAACCTAGAGGCTAAATCTAGATGGTTTGGGGTTCAATCGCTTCTATCATACACTCATCAAAAGATACATGAAATATGATCTTATTTTTTATATTTCTCAACAATATTCCTCAAAATTTTGTCTCTCTCATTCATATTTTTCCTAAACATAGAAAATAATTCCATCAATGCATTTGCCACATTGTTCACATCACCCAAACTATGCAGTGATCAAAAATTTGATGTGCCATCAGTTAGGATGGGTCCCAATACACTATTCCTGATTTTTCTAGAAGCATTTTGAGAAAATAGAATAACAAGAACACAATTAGAGAACCAAACTTAAACATGTACTTCTCTTTTGACATTCTCATATTATAAAATAGTTATTGTCTGAGAAGCTCACATAAATCATAATTTGCACCATTTATAGTCATATCATAGACAATATAAATAGTTGTGGCAGGCACAAAATTATCTCTATTGGTGAAGTATATTTTGTGGACAATCATTATGGATGCATACTTCATAGTTGGATTAGTGACAGGTTTTGTTGCAAGATCCATTTTTTCATAGGTTACACCAGTGAGGTTCATTAACATTTCATTTTTCACTTATTTAAGCACAGGTACTGGTCTAGTGTCACAAAGTCCGATGATGGCTTTGATTATTCCTTGTTTATCAAGTGCGGTTCATGGGTTCATAAGAACCGATCATGCATTTTGTTGAGGACTAGTTTTACATACTAATCATCTATTGTAGAACATAAATTTGGAAAGTTGTTCGAACAATCCAAATTCTTCATCACTAGATTCGAGTATTCAGGTTTTACCAAGAAATCATCTCCCATGAGTTAATTTAGCCACATGTCAATCAATTTATATGATCTAATTCCTCTATCTTAACCATAATTTACTTCCTTGTATCCTCAATCGGCATGACTCCATGAGGAACCGAAGAGAAATCGCCCACAGGGTCATCCTCAAAAACTTTCATCGAGTATTTCCTGTAGGAGGGCCTAGGTCTTTTTGTTGTGTTTATGACTATAGGAGTTTCCATTTTCTATATATCGAGCCTTTAAAGGATTCAAGAAAGGAATTTTCACAAGATCACAACAACACAAAATCAAAAAATACCTTTTTCTTTGCAAATAGCTGAAACTAGGGTTTACACCAATCACACCTTAATTCACTTCAAACCACTCCAAGTTGTTCTTTCAATACTTCGAATGTATAAATGATCAAAATTCCTTTATTCTTTCACTTTATATATTAATGTGATGCCCTAATTTTCATTTAATGCTCTTAGAATTTGAAAAGCTGCCAAATTTCCTTAACTGCACTGAAAAACCCTAATATGCTCCGCAAACAAGTATACTTGTCTCTTTTCTTCCAGTTTCTTTTTCAAAAATTTTGCACACTTATTTCTTATTACATTTCTTTGTGCCAAGGATTGACATGATAGAAATTAGGGAGTTCAAGAGATTTTCTACTAAAGCTCCCCCTAAGACCATGCTAGGTCTAGTTCCTATACGAATCATTTGCACTGAATGAGGGTACAGATGCATTAGTAGTCTCTGACTCTTCTTTATTTTTCCTTATCTTACTCATTTCTTTTTTAACTTCTTCTTTGTCAACCTTCTTCTCAGATTCATTTTTCTTTATCAGAGTAATTTTTTTTCCCTTTTTACTTTTGCATACCTTTGAAATATGTCCTAGTTGTTGCAATTATAACAAATAACATTTCTTTGACTAGATTGACTTCCATTAAATCTAGTTTTGCACTGATTCGCTTTATGCCCATATTTTTTGCATGTATAGAAATAGCTAGCAAAGGATTGATTCATCCTTCCTCCATTAAACAATTCATCATTTGGGTTCTGTATTCACTAGCTCTATGTCCAACCTTATTATAGGCATATAATTTTCCAGGGAAAGAACCAAAAAATTGATTCATCCTGCTTCTACATTTAGTTTCCTTATGCCCAAAATTGTTGCAAGAAAAATAGGTGGCATTGAAAGATGGGTACCTTTGTGCATTTGGTTGTCTGACAAGTGGTTTCCTTCTTGGATTTCTTTTCTACTTCCCTTTATCTTGAGTCTTTTTGATCATTTACTACTTTAGAGATTTCTCCTACTTCTAATCCCAATCCTCCTTTGTCTTTACAGGGTTTTTGTCCTACAATCAGTTCATCAAGCCTCATGGAGCTTGTCTTGAAACTGTCCTCATATACTTTTTCCTTTTCTAGTTCTGCTCTCAAATTTACCAATTCTTTTTCAAGTCTAGAACATTCATCACACTTTTTCTCTTCTTTGATTCCACTTGCAACTTTAGTCCGACAATATCTTCATTTGCTTGTTTCAATTGGTCATTGAATTCTCTATGTGTCTCTTTGAATTTATTTAATTGTTCCTTCATTTTTTTAGACACATTCATTTGCTTCATCAAGATTCTCTTTCAAATCTTTATTCTCATTTTTATCTTTGTCAAGATCATCAAGGGCAATCTGGAGTTCTGCATTATCCTCCATTTGTTCTATCTCCAAGATCTCCTTCAAGCTATTAGACTTCTCTAGAGGAACTAAGCTCTGATACCAATTGTTAAATATCCAATATACTAAGAGGGGGGTGAATCAATATATTTTGAAACTTACTAAACAAATACCATCCAATCAATCCAAAGCATATGATAATTAAGACAAGCAGAATCATCAAAAGAACATGAAGCACATACCACAAGAGACACCCAAATTTTTAAATGGAAAACCTAGAATGGGAAAAACCACAGTGAGGATTAACTCACAATATAGTATAACTGGTTATAAGATATTACAAAAGGGTGGCTCAGTGCCAGATTTCACTATCCAAAATGGGAGGCTCACTGCTTATAAAAATAAAGAAACAAAAATGGCTAACCTTCAAAATTGAATTGATGGAAGTACACCTCAAGTGTAGATTCAATTCCTTTGTAGTTCAAGAAAATTTGCATGTCAGCAGATCACACTTTGCCCTTTTCACTTCCACATATAATTTGCTAGTATTTGCTCAACACCACACACACTATCTTCAAAAACATCTTGTATATATATCTAATTGTTCAAAGATAATAATCAAGTTGGCTTCATAAGTATTCTCATCAATAATTAAAACATGTGGCATACTAAAACTTGTCGGCATGGATTACACAAACAAAATTTAATCCATTACATCTTCAACTGCTCGATAGGTCAGCTAGCAATAGACCTAATAGAAAAATTATAAACAATAAAATGATACCAGTGATAACCATGAGAAACTCTACACACGAGTTCTCGTTCATGTATGTATTTCTTAGTTACATAACATTTCCCAAAAAATGAAGTAGTAGCTATTTATCAGAGGGGATTTCTGAGAAAAATACCAGAGACTGATCCTATATTACCATTTCAGAATACAAGATTAATGTGACTTTGAGTCTTACAGTTGCAACTCATATATCATGGTGACATCAATGACAATTTTTTTTTTAACAAGGGATATGATCTTCTTCATTACTCCAACAAGATCAACCTTAATAGGTAGGATGGCTTTGGATCCATAGACCAAAGAAAAAGGGGTTGCATTTGTAGGCGTGTAGATACTTGTTCGATAGGCCTAGAGAGTAGGATTTAGTTGTAGATTATAGTCATGACTAGCTTCATTGACCATTTTATTTAGGATTTTCATAATGGTCTTGTTTGTAGCCTCAAATTGACCATTGCCTTGGGGGTAATATGAAGTAGAGAATTGGTTTTAGATGTTGAATCTTTGACATATCCCTTTTACATCCTAATTCTTGAAGGGTGTTCTATTTTTAGAGATAAGGGTTTGTGGAACATCGTAAAGAAAGATTAGGTAATTTAGGATAAACTTGGAAATTTGCTTCCCTATTATGTAGGTCATATGAATGGCTTCAACCTACTTGGTAAAGTACTCAATGGCTATTATGATAGAATTGTGACCTTTGGATGAGGTTGGAGTGATCTTTCCTATGAGGTCAAGTCCCCACTACGAGAAAGGCCAAGGTGTGATCATCGTTTGAAATTTCTGAGTTGGAGCATGAATTAGATCTCCATGCTATTGACACTGGACACATTTCTGCACTAATGATGGGCTTATCTCTCCATGGTTGGCAAGTAGTAACCCATCCTCAATAGTTTCTTAGCTAAATTCATACCAATAGAATGGGAACCACATATGCCATCGTGTACTTCTATTAAAGGGTCAAGGCTTCCTCTTGGTTAATACATAGTAGCAACATCCCTTTGATGCTTCAGCGGTAAAGGGTATCACCTAGGATCACAAATCGAGATTCCTTTTTGACAAAGGTCTTTTTAAGGATAGAGGTGATATCAAATGGGAGGATTCCTCTGCTAAGGTAGATGAATATGTCATGATACCATGGGGATATAGGACTAATGATGAAACACACAATTTCAAATTTAGGGATTTTTGAAAGTTTGTATGAGAAGTTGTTCTACGGAGAATTTGCATTGCAGGATGTTATTTAGCATGTCTAACAATGATCTGATTTTCACCATGGTGTTTGCTACTCAGTTGTTCATGCGAGGAATCTATTCAAAATTTATATCAATGAAAATGTCCTTGAGACTTTCCACCATTTTCTTGTAAGGAGTAAGTTTGACATCCTTAGTTTGATATTCATCATTGACTTGGTTGATAACTAGCTATGAGTCTCCATAGACTTTAATCTCTTGTATCTACCACTAAACCACTATCCTTAGAACCATGATTAGGGCTTCATACTCAGCTATGTTGGTAGTATAGGAAAATGATATTGGTGGAATGAGCACTAGAGGTGTTAATAGGTAGTCCTTGATCTCCTAGAAATCTTTATCAGGCTTCTCATCCCACTTATAAGTTTTTCCTTTATGGAGGAGATGTGAGAAAGGGTGGATTTTATTTGATAACTATGCTATGACCCTTTTGATGGACTGCAATCTTCCTTGTAATCCTCTCATCTTCTTCAGTGTTTGTGGTGGTTGCATATCTACGATGGCTTTTATTTTTGCTAGATCAAGTTCTATCCCTCTTTGAAAGACAATATAGCCAAGAAGCTTTCTTGATATAACCCCAAAGACACTTTTTTGGATTCAGCTATACCTTATATTCTTCAAACCTATCGAAGATGGGTCCTAAGACTTCTATTTGCTCACTTATTTTCTTTGATTTTTCAAAATATCATCCACATAATCTTCGAATTTTTTGTGTATCATGTCATGAAAGATGAGGGTCATTACTCTTTGATAGGTGGATCCTACATTCTTCAACCCAAATGGCATTATGTTCCAACTATAGGTTCCCCATAGATAAGTGAATACAATTTTTTTTTTAATCCTCCTTGGTGATCATGATTTGATTATAGCCTGAAAAACCATCCATGAGTGATAGAATTTCATGCCCACCTATTAAGTTGATGATGAGGTTGATGTTAGGAAGAAGGAAATCATCCTTTGGGAATTCCTTATTTAAGTCTCTGAAGTTTGTGCATATTCTAATGCCCCTAGTGGGTTTGGATACTAGTAATAGGTTTGAAATCAACTCAGGATAATATATCGATTGAATGAATCCAATGAAAAGAAGCTTTTGTAACTCAAGTTTCACTAAGCGTGCTATCTGAGGGTGAATCTTCCTTAGTTTATGCTTTATTGTTTTAGCTTCAAGATAAATGTCTAAGTGATGCACAACTACTTCTTGATCAAGCCCAGACATATCAATGTATGACCATGCAAAGTTGGATCTTCGCTCTTTCCGGAATTCTACTAGTTTTTTCTATTCTTCATCCAACAAGGATTCAACATAGAAAGTGATCTTGGGTGCTTCTTTTGTTCCCACATTGACTGGAGTTGTTGTGTTTTCTAGCACTATTGAATTCTCTAGATGCATTGCACTAAGGGGGATATTGAATGCTTCATCCTTGGGTTCCTTAGAGAGTTTTTCACCTTTGAATGTATCCTTTTTTTTTACTATTTTAGGATAAAAACGTGTCACAATGTGGTTTTCACTCAAATATTTGCATGTTAACTACATTTTGTCAATTTTGCAATTGAAGGATTTAGTCATCTCCCTGTAGTACACCCCTCTATCTAGCTCTATATCAAAACTTTCTTTATGATCTACCCATGGTAAGTTTTCCCAGAGTCCCATGAATTCTGAGATTTCTTCATCTTTTTTTAATAAAGCAAGAATGAGATGTCCTTTTTGGTCCATGTCAATGAGTTGTGGATATACTAGGTGTATTTCTATCGGTTGATTGCTTAGAGTAAAGGATGTTATAAATATCATGAAGAGGGATTTATTCTCAAATAGGTTAGTAACATCAAGGGGGAAGTAATCTAAGGTCATATCACATGATGTCGGTAACCAAGAGGAAGCCTTAACTCATTTTTAGCAGAAGTACCTTTACCAATAAGGGTGACCTTGCTAGTAGTACAACCTAGTCCAAGATTCTTTAAGCATTTCTCAAGAATGATGAGTTCTAGCAAACCATTATTATTCTATCCTAGCTTGTCATTCTTGTTATATCCCCATCCCTTCATTAACTGCAAGCCTTTATTGTCATCTTCCATGGGAAGAACAAGGAAAAATCATTCATCTTGATAAAGGAGTTTAGAGACATCTTCCTCATTGATATCTTCTTGGTTCAAATCCCCCCACTTGGTGAAGGTAGTAGCTGCCATCTTCATTTTTTCAGGATCTTTATTGCTAGATGTGGGTTTCCCATGGGATTGAGGAGAAAGAGGTAGCTCTCCTAAGATAAAGGTATTCTTCAGTAGCTTATAGTTTCTACAACCATCATCCTTGATAACTGATATAATGTCAGGAATGTTTTGCACAATAGGTATTTTTCATTTCTGAAGTCGATGCAAGGGATGATGGGTTAAAAAATGAGGAAGATAGTGTAGGACCTTCATCATTCTTGGGTATTTGGGGGATTTTATAGAACTTGGCTTCAAGATTATTGCAATAGTAAAAGGGCTCGAGATCTCCATGGATGGTAGTTTATTTTCCCTCAAAAGGAAAGTTTACACATTGATGATAGGTTGGGGATACATCTTTTAGGGCATTGATCCATGGTCGATAAAGTAGGATATTGTAGGGAAGATCAAGGTCTAACACTTGGCATGTAGTTTCAGCAATGATGGGTCCCACTTGGATAGGTAGTGCAATGATACCTTGTGATACCTGCTCTTGATCATCATATGTTTTGATCATGGTACTCTTTGCTTTCTCAGTTGCATCCTCTGAATAGCCCAGGTTCTTGATCAACTAAAAATTAAAAATGTTTAGACCAACACCTCCATCTACTAAGACCCTTTTGACCTTGTTCTTATGAATGAAGAACTCAAGGTGTAAAGCATAGTTATGAGATGGTTGTGATGGTAGGTCTTGTTCTGAGAAGGTGAGAATATGATTAGAGATATGCCCTACCATAGCTTGAAATTGATCTATATCAATATCCTCAGGGATGGATGACTCTAACAAATCATTCTCTAATATTTCTCTATGTGCGGGTGATAGCCTCACTAATTCTAAGATTGATATATGTGCAGGGGTATTCTTAAGTTGGTCTAGGAGATTGTACTAACTAGGATTTGATGTTGGAAAAGTAGGCTATGTTGGAAACACACCACATTGAAAGCGGGGGAGGGGGGGGTGAATCAATGTTGTGAAAAAATTAACTTTATTAACCTTTAAATTCCAAGCATTAGGAACATTCAATCATAAAGCATAAACAAGAAAATAAACACAACACCATAACACCAAGATTTTTATGTGGAAACCCTATTAGGGGAAAAAACCACGATGGATGGCCAATCCACAATTATGATTTTGAGTATACTCAAAATGAAGATTACAAAAGGGGAATGCACTTACATTCACGTGCACTGCCTAGAGCTCACTGCTCAAAGAAAAGAGGGCTTGCTACCAAAGAGTTCAGATTAAAACCATCTAAATATTTGAACTGAGATGATAGCATCTAAAATTCCTAATTACAATCTTAGATTAAGCACAATAATGGATCTACTGCCTTACAGACTAATTATGTAATTATGTTCTACTCTACTCATACACACAACACAGATCTTCTATGCACAAGTGAAAATGCACTTTATCTCACCTCTACTCTACTCTTACTCGCAATTCAAATATTAAATACACATACACACCATACAAAATGATACAGATGATCATGTATATATATCTGCAACATAGGATTTATTTACACTTTGTCAACTTCAATAGAACACATTATGAGAAATGTGTAATGCATAACCTTAATGGTCAGCCACAACTTGGCTAGGACCCAAACAAAGATATACAAACATAGAGATAATCAATTAATTAGTTCTCATACATCTGTGACTTAATACATTCATGAGGTCGGCCAAAATACAAGAAAAACTGAGAATACGCCAACTGGATCTTCTAATTCCCATATGAATTGATACGAGCCATTGTGCTTCAATTGCAATAGAGATATTACACCAATAATCATTTCTTGAGATGCACAACACAAAATTATAACCTAAAATCTTTACACAGATCGATGAATGTTGAGCTGTCAGATACTTTGTTCTACCTTGTTGATTTTTTATCTATCTATCGGTATGCTTGAATAAGGATATGTGTACTTGATCAATGCATAGGGTTTCCATCAATGACAATACCAGATGAAAATTGTAGTGTCTCTTGGAAAAATCTCCCCCTTTGGCATTGATGGAAAACTTAGAGAAAAATGACTAAGTGTCAGATCAGTACCAAGATAAAATTCACTGCAATCCAAAATTTCAAAAATGCTACTCTCCCCCTGAGTTGAACATACATTTTTCACTACACTTCTCCCTCTTTGACATCAATAGAAAAGGTATGGGTTGCATACCAAAAATAATAAATCAAAAATGTTTGTACAAGGGTGCTACTTTACCTTACAAAAGTTGAAAGATGTCTGCAAAATCCTTCTATAGTTGTGTCAAGTTTGAGTCCCAAACTCATTTGAGACTTTCCATTATGGTTATGTGTCCAAAAATTAGATAGGACAATGTTTATGTAGATTCCAGGCTGGTTGGATCCTTGACTACCATAGTTTCCTCTCCTTCTTTCAGGGAATTTCTCATTACATCAATTTTGGGGCTAATGATGCTTCTAAGTTCACAAGTTCTGGAGACAATTTTATCATTTTCATGCTTCATCCCTTTTATTTTATTTAGAAAAGACATTATTTCACCTTCAACTTTCCCAACACCACCAGATAGTGGATCAAAAGCCTCAAAGATAGTTGCTAGCTGATTTTCCAGGTCTTTCACCTTCTTCTCGTTTGCTTCTGTAAACTTTGAAAAAGACAAACATGATTTGTAAATAGAGCATCTTGAATGTGCTTGACACAAGTGGCTAAGGTGAGTTTGTCTTTGGCAATTAATATTTTCAGTCCAGTGAACCTTTTAGCATCAAATTCCTTTTGCACTTTTTCCAACACATAATTTTCAAGAGACTCAAAATGAGTACTCACCAAGCTGATAAGCCTCTCTAGTCCACTAGATGAAGATTCAATATGATCTTTCACAAAGGAGGGCATGATCTTCTCCAGTACTCCGGACGCAAATGCCAACAATTCACTATCTTCAATATGAGATTTTAGTAGCTCTTCTTGAGATTTTACTTGAGGAAATGAGGCCACCTTCATTATTTGGATTGGGCTCAAGTTTGATAGGTCAATGGGACCTTTAATTAATTTCGGCTCAATCTCTTCCTTATGTTCCACCAAGAATTTCTTAACTGCCTCGGTAGTGTATCTTGTCTTCATCTTAACATCATTTTTCTTTTCCTCAACTAATGCTTCCTCAATTGAAGCTTTTGATTTCTCTTCAGTGTTCTTTTCCTAATCAATTCATACATTCATAGTTGCTTCAACTTCCATGGAAATTTCAATGTTGTTGTCTAGAAGTGGAATCTCGAGGTTTTCACCAGCATCAAATTTTCCTTCTTCATCTTTGACCAGATCAGATGAGATGTCATCTGTATGAGTCTCCTCAGTCACAAATTCAATTATGTCACTCAATAGTAGCTCTCTCAAAATTTGTTTCATTTCTTGTGTGACTTCATCGGTTTATTGACCCTTGACTTGCTTCTGAACTTCCTTTTTGCTTTGTTCAAGAATGCTTGCATGTCTTCCATAGACATTACCGGACATAGTTCTGCGAGAATTCTCTCTCTCATTCATTCTTCTTCAGTCATGGAATTTAATCTCCTTTATTCCAGAATATCATACAATTTTTTTGGGAGGCTAGGCATGATTTCAACAAAAACTTTGGTGAAAATATTCATGTGCTTTATTGTAGCTTCTTCTAGAATTCTTCTATCAGACTCAGAAAAATATTCATACCATTGATAAAGCAGTTTAATATTTCCATATGAGATTATTTCTTTTTTAGTTTGTTCAATAGTCATACCAGGTGTATCAACCTTGGTCTTCTTCTTTACCTGAGCATCTACACTGAAGGGTTTTGGCACAGTTGCTGATTTAGTTCCTTGTTGTTTGATTTCCTTGACATCTTCATTGGATTCTATTTCCTCATCATCAAAAACAATCATGTACACTCTTTTTCTTTTTCTTTTCTTTCTTTTGGGTTCCTTTTCAGATCTCTTGCTTTCACTTTTAACAAGAGCAGATTTCACTTCAGGAGCTGAGTGAGATGTCAAGCTTCTAGTTGTTCTAGTTCAAGCAGATGGTGTTGTCAGACCAGTTGATTGTGATTTTGTTGCTTCTTTACTAGCTTGTCTTGCTACTTCATCTTTTTCCCTTTTCTTATTGGCTTCACTTAGTTTCTTTGTGGATAGCCCCAAGCTTTCTGTAAGAATTTCAACTTCTTTTCTTACCCTTTTGGTTGTTACTGGTTTCTTAAGCTCACTATGAATTTTAGTGTGCTTCTTTGCATAGGTACGAAACCTCTCTTCATTTGGATCCAGAGGTTTGCATAACATATGTTGGGCATACATTTCCAAAATTTTCTCCTTGACCTCATAGCCCATAGGCATGATCCAAATGGTTATTGGATCTGCTGCTTCCATCACACACTGATCGGCATTCACCATGAAGCATATTGAGTCTTTTTATTTCTCCACAATGGTCATGGGAATTATTTCCCTAGCTTTCATGCTAGCTTGAAATATTTTAAAATAACCCCAGATATCTACATTTCGGGTTTTGATATCTATAATATTATACAATAGATCCCTAATTTGTTCGACTACCGAGATGTTCTTTCGCTACTGAAATTTTCCAACACTTGGGACTTCCTCCATGAAATAACAAAATAAACATAAAATAAAAATGCCATATTTGAATGAATTTTTCTTGTCTTTCTTGATCTTCACAAAGTTTTCCATCAACTGAATCCTTAATAATTCATAGAGATCATATTCCATATTTTCTTTCACCATTTGGTAGGTGGCACAAATTATCATATCAGATACATATTTATCTTAGATAGAGTGGTAAATATTATAACCAATTACCATAGATGCAAATCTAACATTTATATCAGCAATATTGTCAAAATTTATTGCTCTCCTCTCATATATTGAGCCTGTAGCATCAATGACGGTTTATTTTTTCATGGATTTCAAAATAGGTAGACCACCAAAGGAATTCAGACCAGTTACTGCTCTAATAGCTTCCTTAGTAATTTTTAAGGGAATAGTAAGCCACATAAACTCATCATGTAACTGACTCAAGACATAATGGACCCATTTTGATTCCTTGAACATGGGAAATTTAACCATCTGAGTGAATTTCTTTGTTTCCAAGATTTGGTGTTCCGATTTTACACAAAATTATTCATCAATGATATGATGGTTGTACAAAGTTGGGAACTTCCCAGCTCTTCAACATTCATATGAATGTAAACCCTAATGTTCTCTATGTGCAAGACTCCATGCGGAACTGATGAAAATTCCCATAATGGATCGGCCTCTAAAGACTTGTATGGATACAATTTAAATTCAGGATGGGATCTATCCTTAACTTCGACCACTAATGGAGTATTCATCTTGCCCAAATCACAAAATCCAAGAAGTTCTTGATACATACTTTTTTTTCGTTAGACCTCACATCGATCATTGAATCACCTTCACACTTGATTTTTTCCTTGATTTTCCTTAGGTCACTTGGATCTTTCCAACTTCTTTCTCTCTAGAGGGAAAAGTGACAAATGAGGAATAAAAGTGACCTTTTATCACTTGTGTACCTAATCTTTTGTCATACTAAATTTATTTGCCCTAATTCATCCAGTTGCGCCATTTCTATGTACATAAACCCGATAAATCTTCTGTGGATCTTTAATATGGTATACCACTTCCTTTGATGAGTTAAACAAAATTTGTTGGGCATCTGTCCATCTCTAGTATGTATTAACATCCAGTTTCATTCACCGGTTGGGGGTTTAATGATCTTCTTGACTGCTCCTCCTAGGCTAAAGGCCTGAGACTAATTCCCAGAGGAATTATCGGAGACAGGTTCTAGTGCAGGTTCTGTTTCTTCAATGAAGGGAATCTTCTTCACCCATTTTTTCTGCATTTGTTGCTTGACCTCATTTGTAGTGACTTTACCTTTTCCTTTCACATCTTTTTGCATATTTCTTCTTTGATTTACTAGACCTTTTATGTTCTGATAGAATGTAGCAATGTGTCTAGTTTTGTTGAAATTCTAGCATACAACATTCCTCTTACCAAACCAGTTGTTCCATTGATTTCCTCTTGATCTACATTGATTAGCAATATTTGCAGGTCTATTACAAGTATAGCATCTGATTTTCTGTGAAATTGATTCATCATAGTTCTGCATTCATTTGACTTATGACCAATCTTATGAAAATTGAAGCATGTACCTACGAAGGATGGACTAATATGATTCATTCTACTTCTGCACTAAGAATCCATGTGTCCAAACTTGTTGCAATTAAAACAATATCCATCAAATTTTTGAGCATTAGGTTGTCATACCGGATACCTGCCAATATTGTTCATCTAATTTCCTTGCTTGAATCTCCTTTGTCCAAAATTATTTTGTCCAGATTTTGAGATTTCTCCTTTCTCAAATCCAAGACCTAATTTATCACCATGAGTCCTTTAATTATCAATCAGTTCATTGAGCATGGATGAGCTAGTTTTAAACTTCTCCTTGTACTCATTTGTAGTAGCATGTTCATTTCTGAGATCATCCAGCTATCTTTCAAGTGATTCTTCACTATTTCTAGATACTTCCAATTCATCATTCAATCGGCTACATACTTTAGATTTTACTTTGAGGGATTGTGCTAAGATTTCTTCATTCTTCTTTCTATCTTCGACCTCTTTGGTCATTCTCATCATGATGGATTCCATTTCAGCCTTCAAAACTATATTCTCTTGGGTAAGCTTTTCACATTCTTCTATCTTTTCTTTTAGGGCTTTAATGGTTTGTTCATATTTAGTGCTCTTGCTATCTTTCTAATGAATCTGACCACAAAGTTCCTTTCTTTTCTCTCTTGATTTCTTGATTTTTTCTTTCAGAGATTCAATGAAGTTTTTTGCATCTTTAAGATTCATTTGTAGTTTTTGGACTTCAGTCTTTGATTGATCAAGGTCATCTAGGGCAACCATAAGTTGTTGTTCAAGACTTCTTGAATCCATTTGAAATTTCTTCCAAGATCTCCCAAGTTGTTAGAGTTCTTCTAAGGAACTAGCTTTGATACCAATTGTTGGAAACAAGCCACACTAGGAGGGGGGTGAATTAGTGTTGTGCAAAAATTAATTTTATTAACCTTTAACTTCCAAGCATTAGGAACATTCAATCATAAGGCATAAACAAGAAAATAAACACAACACCATAACACCAAGATTTTTACATGGAAACCCTATTGGGAAAAAACCATGGTGGATGGCCAATCCACAATTATAATTCTAAGTATACTCAAAATGAAGATTGCAAAAGGGGAATGCACTTGCATTTAGGCACACTTCCTAGAGCTCACCGCTCAAAGAAAAGAGGGATTTCTGCCAAAGATTTCAGATTAAAACCATCTAAAGATTTGAACTGGGATGATAGCATCTAAAATGCCTAATTATAGTTCCATATTAAGCACAATAATGGATCTGCTACCTTACAGACTGATTCTATAATTTTGTTCCACTCTGCCCATACACATAACATAGATCTTCTATGCACAAGTGAAACTATGCTTTATCTCACCTCTTCTCTACTCTTACTCATAATTTGGATATTAACTACACATACACATCATACAAAATGATACAGACAATCATGTATATATATCCATAACATAGGATTTATTTACACTTTTTCGGCTTCAATAGAACACAACAAAATTACAACTGTCGGCTCATATTATGAGAAATGTGTAATGCATACCCTTAATGGTCGGCCATATCTTGGCTAGGACCCAAACATAGATATACTCAATTAATTAGTTCTCGTACATCTGCGACTTAATACATTCATGAGGTTGGCCAAAATACAAGAAAAACTAAGAATACACCAACCAAATCTTCTAATTCCCATATAAATTGATACAAGCCACTGCGTTTCAATCACAACAGAGATAATACACCAATAATCATTTCCTGAGATGTGCAACACAAAATTATAACCTAAAATATTTACACAGATCGATGAATGTCGAGTTGCTAGATACTCAATTCTGCCTTGTTGATTTTTGATCTATCTGCCGATACACTTGAATGAGGATATGCATACCTGATCAATGCATAGGGTTTCCATCAATGACAACACTAGATGATAGTTGCAGTGTCTCTTTCCAATAGGCTATTCCCTAGATTGAAATGGGACTCCTTGGATGGTGATTTTACAATGTCATGCGGTGAATCCATACTTTGAACTAGGCCCTTTGATGGTGATGATAGTAATGATGCTATCACAAGAAGTGACCATGTTGGAATAGGTATGTTGCACATTTGCATAATTCTCAGCTTTTTCGTTGTTGTTCCCTTTGCTATGATCTGGCATAGGGTTCTTGTATATCTTAAGATCCTGATTCTCAGTTGGTATTTCAACAGATATGGTGTCATTCTTTATAAGGTCTTGGATAATATTTTTGAGCCTCATGTAATTTTTCATTTTGTGTCCTTTGATTTTGTGAAAGTTACAAAGATCATTCTCATTGTACCAGGATGGTTTCTCTTATGGTTCTTGGTAGTTTTCAAAGTTTGGAAGTGCTATTAGGTTTGACTCTACCAACTTCTTCATGATGGTGTTGATGGGTTCTGATAACTGTGTGTACATGCGTTTCTGATAATTTTTCTTGTTAGGGGTTCATCTTTGTTGCATTATGGTTTTGTTGATCTGATTTTTTTGAGGAGGTGTTATTTGCTGCATAGTTGGTTTAATGTTAGCAACTTGAATTTTTTTGCCCTAGGAGCACTTAGGACTACCTTAGCATCTATCACACCATCATTTGTTACATTTTTTTTCTTAGCCCATACATGAGGCTTGTCATTTGAATGAGTTGACAGGAGATTATCTTTATAAGCTTGAGTATTTCCCTGTGAGATTAGAGGTCTCTCAATGTTAAGGGCTCTATGGACAAGCTCGTCATAAGAGGTAATTCACTACATTTTAAAGTGGAAGGACAAATCTAATCTATATTTTCTATGATGATCCCCACTTGATGTTCATCAAGAAGAGGTAACTTTCTATTACTAGATTTTTATGTCCACTATTCTAAGAAATTAGCGAAAGATTCTCCTTTTTTTTTTTTGAGAGTGTACAACTCTTCTGGACTTATGTCCATGTCAAGGTAAAAGGATAAATGATCTATGAACTTATCGATGATTTCATGGAAATTTTTAATACCGAGAGGTAGTTGAGAAAACCAATCCATTGCAGGACCTGTTAAAATTTGATGGAATAGGCACATTAAATAAGAATAGTTGTAGGCCACCTCCACACACATGACATTGGAATCTTTGGCATAGTCCACAGGACTTCCTCTCCCTTTGTATTTATCAAATTTGAGGATTTCAAAGTGAGGAGGGAATGATACCATTGCGATGTTTTGATCAAATGGATAGGGACATAGATTTTGTCTATGGTACTTCTTTATCTTTCCCATCTGAAGATCCTACATTTCTTGTGACAACACCTTAAGTTGTGATGCTAGATCATCTTGCAAGTTTAGTGGAGGAAAATATGTTGGGATGATAGGTGAGTTATATGTGAGATTTTGATATGATAAGGTGTTGTATGGGGTGTATGGTGGTGTGAGATTCTATGAAGGTGATTGTGGTGTTGATGTTTATGTTCCCAATGCATTTGTATTGGCAATGTTCAATTGAGGATTATAGCAGGAAGTTTTTTTTTTTGTTATTGTTGTTGGGCATATTTTTGAGCTACTAAGGATTGTTGTTATTGTTGAGCCACAAGGGCTTGATGTTGGGCTTTCTATTGTTGTTACACCACTAGGGCTTCCTGTCAGACTTGCTATTGTTGTTGTGTTGCTAAGGCTTCTTGATGGGCTTGGTGTTGTTGTTGTGCTAAGACTGCTTCTTGTCATTGTTGTGTTTCTTGTTGTGCCACTAAGACTGCTTGTTTTAGTTGATGTTCTTGTTGTGATACTTACTATGCTACTAAGGCTACTTGTTGTTGTTGTTGTGTTGTGTGTTGTGTCGCTAAGGCTACTTGCTATTGTTGTTATTGTTGGAAGGATTACTGATAAGCTTGTTGTGCTTGTTATAAAGCCAAGGCATGTGCTTGCAATGTTGGATTGGTTGGTTGTTGGGACATCTATGAAAAAATTTAGGTGTTGATGATAGGTTGGGGGTTTCCTTGGTTTAACATTCCTTGTAAGATAGTGGATTGGGGTGGAGGAATGTAGGTTTGAGGTCCCATTTGAGTTTGCATGGTGAAGGGGACCTTGGGGAAAGAGGAGGATGGTTGCATTAGATTTTGTGATGGTAATGACACACTAGGACCTTGAGTCCATTAATTGAAAAGGTTCCCTTTTCCCATGTCTTGATTATTTCCTTGTGCTAGGGAGGTGGTCAAGGTATTACCTAGATTGATGGGATTCGTGACCAAGGGATTGTTTTGAGATGGGATGGTAATGGATGGGATAGATGTGTTTTAGAAAACCAATAGTGTGGATGAACCAATTGGAGGATTGGATAGAGATGTCCCTACTTGTATTAAGGTTTGACTTTGTATAAGGGTATTTCCTTACCCTTTTGGGTCTACTTGTGACACTTGGTCCACATTACTTTGCATGATGGTGGGAACACTTGTGTTACTCATAGGTATGGATAAAGAGGGGTGTCCTCAATATGTGAAGGTTGTTGTGGAGTAATGAAATACAATAGGTTTATATGGATGTTGAGGATCTTTGGGAACAGGAGGAACACCAAAGGTAGGTGTCCAAGAAATGGTTTGGGATGGAGGTTTGGTATCAAGGGCACCCACAAGTGTCCTTCTTTCAAATGGAAGAGTTAGACCAAAGTCCTTGGCAAGACTAGTTGCAAGACTAGGGGTGGATGTTTGATTTAGCCCTAGTGATGGAGTTGTGAATACTTGTGTCAAATTTTATGCAACAAATGATGGGGAAATTGGAGCTACATTTTCCAAAGCTTGATGTTCCATGATTTCCTCCCTAGTAAGTTCAAATAGGTCATTCATAATGTCTTCAATATCATATGGTCCTGATGGAGATAATGGTTGTTGTGAAGGGAAAAATTTACTTCTTGGATAAAATTCTTGAGGATTTGGATCACTTGAGGCGAATGTGACTTTGGTTTTCTCCATGATTCTCTTGTGTTGTGATCTTGTCTTTACCATAAATTTTGTCTCACCTATGGGAGAGTTATGTTGAGATTTGTAATGTTTGAACTCTCTATTTGACTCAAATCTAGGTAAAAGGGATTCTCTAAGTCTTTTTGGAGCAATGATGATAATGGGAGATGAAAATATTGATGATGTACGAAGTAATCTTTGCAAGCATTTTGGGAAAACAATTTTTACTTAAGAGTTTGATGTTTGATGTTTGGATAAAGGATGTTGATGAACTTGGAAATATTTATTGTAGACTCATGACCTTCAAGATAAAATAGTTCAAAGATGATAACTAACTTAACCAAATGCATGGAAAATGATACATTTCACATACATAGTGGGCAAGTTAGGGGTTCGTTTGATAGATGTTTAAGTCAAAAAGTGTTGGTGTATTCAAATTTTTTGCAAAGTTTGGTGAAGTGAAGGATGAAATTTGATGGAGGGGTGAATGAAATTTTTGACCTAATGTTGACCTAGAGTGAAACTTTATTTGATAAGACCAAGGTAGTGAGAAACATGCTAGACCTCTAAAGTTTTCAAATCCTAATAACCCAATGTTTTAGATAGGTTCAAGATCATGGAAAAGACCAAGGTTTTGACTAAAAAAGAACATGTCCAAGTCTGGATTGTTCCTTGAAACACATTTGTAGAATTTGTATACCAACCTAGTTCGATTTTGGTGAAGTGCTGAAAGATGTTTTTTGAGAGCTTTTGGACTAATATGCCTAAGTGTAAAATGACGACTTGTAGACCTTCTCTCAGGGATTCTAATTTTGCATGAGATCATTTAGAGACTTGTTAAGATTATGAAGAGGCATAATTTTATTTCCACACAGGTGGTGGTAATATGCGCCTTCCAACCTCAACATCGGTTTGTTCCTCTTCTTCATCTAAGATATTTTTTCTGTTTCTCTACTAAGGTGGTGTTTCTTTTGTTTCAAAAGTGAAGCTTCTCAAACTACTAATTATATTGATTTGTTCTCCTTCAATGAGTTCAAAGTTTGGTTGAATAATAGCAGGTGTAAGGTTAGGTGGGAGCGATTGGTCTCCAAATGGTCATGTGGGGTTCAATTTTCTCAATTTATCTTGCTTAAGTGAGTTTATTTTACCATAAACACTTGTCTTGATTACATTTTTCAAACTAAATGCCTATTTCAAAAACATCACAAATTTCACAAGGTCCATTTTGTGAAAATCATGAGGTTGAAGCTATAGTTTCTTATGTTGACTTTGGGAAGTATGGATTAAGATATAATTAAAGATATTTAGAAATCTCTAAGGATATAAATCCTTAGGACAAGCATTAATATCAAGGCTATTTCAAAAGGTATCCATACTTAGACCAAAGGGTTTGAAATTTTTGAGGAAGATTGTAAATGTTTGGTTGCAATGTTTGGAACCAAGTGTGTGTGTGTGTGAATATGTGGAATCAATTAATAAGTTAAAAAAACACACCAATGCAACATTGTATCAAAGAAATATAATTTAAAGATAAACAAACTCCAAACTCACCATATTTCTTCAAAGATGTTCCATTGTCCTCTATCTCCAAGGATTCATTTTAAGTTGCTTGCTCTCAGATTGTGTAAGCAATAGCTCAACAGAATGACAACCTAGAGAATGAGATAATATGTAACATGCATTCCTATGCTAAATGACATGAGCTAATTAAAATAAGATAATGAAACTAAAATAGATTATGCAAGCTTATTCTACCATGATTTGTTTATGCTAAAATGATAAAGCTAAGATTTTATTCCATGCTCAATAAATCTAGGATATAAGATTGCTAATGCTTGATAATGAAACTATAATTCTCACGCTATGCAACTAGATGATTTTTAAAGCACAAAGAGGCCGTATTTATAGAATTTTGGAGGCAAAAGCTTAGTTGGAAAAGATTAACAATTGAAATCGAGCCTGATAAGATGAATGGTGAAAGATCGATAGGTTGGAGAAAAAGAGGGAATATGTTTCCTCCTACAAAACCTTCTCCATTCAAAAATGAAGGAAAGTAGCCATTTGTCATTTTTAGTTATGAGGAGTCAATTGGTAGTTGAAGATAATTCCATAATTAAATAATTAAATAATTTAATTATATGTGACATGTGAATTTAGAAGCTTCCATAATTAAATATTTAAAATATTTAATTATATGTGAAGTGGAGAATAAGAAATGATGATAGTCATGGAGTTTAGAAGAACATTACTTTATTTGAATTAAAATTTCAAATTTAAAGTAATAGGATAATTATTTAGAATAAATTATAAAATTTATTTAATTAATTAAGAGGAAAATAGAAAATGATAATAATTAAATAAATTTATTTATTTAATTAAAATAGAAGAATTAGAAAGTGAATAATACAAATAAATAATTATATTTATTTATATATGTAGATGAAATTATAAGATTAATTAAATATCTCATATTTAATTAATTACCAGACTCGATTAGATGTGACCATTTTTAGATGTATATATTTTTGCCCTCTTTAAAGTGATGTGTTTTACACATTGCTTCAAAGGAAATTCAAATAAAGAAAATTTTCCCCTGACTTTGAAAAATTAATTGATGATGCTATATGCCCCCTCGGGAGATAAATCGTGTGTTTGAAGTTTCTATGATGATGTTTGAAGATTTGGAATGATTTGATGTAGTTTCGCCGATTTATCTCTTGAAATAGCACGTACACCTTAATTACCCCCTTAAAAGGTGGAAAAAGGTAAAAGTCATTATCATTGTTACTGTGCATTTTGGTGAAAATAGAGCTCTGAGAGACTGTAGATGAGATGATGATCCACTATGAGAGACAAAAATTCAAGAGGCTGTGGTGACATCAGAGACCAATTGCTTATGGCCCCTGGTAAGATTTTTAAACCGCTCTTGTGAATTTTTTTCTTGAATTTCACACGCTTTTTTGGAATTTTTGAAATTTGATTTGTTGTTTTAGCGCATGCAAGCTTTATTGTAGCACATAGGTTTGGTCTTTTAGCACATCCAAAGTAGTGCATTTATGCCACAGGTTAGCACATAGGATTGATAAATTAGCACATTCATAGTGTAGCACATCTATTGATAAACTAGTGCATTCATTAGGGGCTTTAGAGCATTTACTGAATTAGCGCATTCAATGAATAGATTAGCACATTGGATAGATAAATTAGCACATATGGTGAAATAGTGCATTGACCCTTTGTTTTAGCGCATCCATGGATCTTTTAGTGCATTTGCTAATTTGGTGCATTGATTGTCTGTTTTACCGCATCCATAAAATTTTGATGTTTTTGATTGTTTGAGGATCATTTCGAGTATAAATAGGATTGATTTATGTTTGTTTCTATATTAGACAACTGATTTGACACAATTGAGTTGTAGCAAGGATAATTGATTTGATTTTTGTGATGATTTAATAAATTTGTCCTCATGTTGAAATGAAAAACAGATAGTAAAATTATAATTTGATGTTGATTTGTAGATAAATTTGTCTTCATGCGTGATGAAAAACAAATAGTAAAATGATTCAATGATGTTTATTTGATGTATGAATTTGATAAATTTTCTTTCATGAATGAAAAAAAAGAGTAGAGATGATGATATTTGATGATGATGAGCTTGCATTTAATTTTCGCATGATTGCTTGATATGAATTCTCGAATGATGTACTTTTCTAATAGATTGATTATATGACCATGATATTGTGATATGATTTATTTTTATTGATATGATGTATAGGAGGATTTTAAGATCCTCCAGGTTAGATAAAGATTTCCTAGGACCTAGGAGATGATTACTAGACTATCACAGCCTGAGATTGCTATGATTTCCAGATGTGGGTTGGGTTCATTGCTTAGGATCCCTTAGTATAGGATCAATAGGGCGTTAGTGACAAATTTTTTGATGGGTGTTTTAGCACTTCCTCAACATAAGTAATGCGTAGGTGCATCACCTCTCTTGAAATGATATCTCCAACAAGTTGCTGAAAATCACCCCAAGGTCTCTCGGGTGTCATGTCATGACATGCATGGAATTTCTTAGTATTTGATGTGATTTTTTTGGAAATCACAAGGAAAACTTATGGGAGTTAGGCTGGAAGGAAGTTGGATCTTAAGATGGAGTTCCTGAGATGGGAAGGTAGTTTGCAATTTGTTGCAGGTTCAAACAACAATCTTAAACTCCTATCTTATATTGAGATTTGGCTTTACAATGTGAAATGAACCTTAGCACAGGTTACTTATTAAAAAAAAGGAAAATGCATAGGGAAGAGAGAAGGTTCCTAGATCTACAACTAACAATGAATAGTGATCATGGAGGGTTCTACTATAAACAACTTAATGGAGGGTTCTACTATAAACAACTTACTTAAAACAAAATTTCACTTAACCAGATTAACTCACAATGCCATGAAACTTTTGCAAGCTTCTAAAGACTACAAATAATCAACCATTCATTCACCATAAAAATGCATGAACAAAAGATAGACATTTGGATCATCTTTAGTTTATGCCCAAACTAACTTTACAAAACTATCTACCATCAGTAAACAACAAAAAGTATGGACAAGAAAAAAATCAACACAACAGAATGCTACACAATCATTGAACAACATCAACTACTCCATCAAATAAAACTAAAACATTCTAAACAACAAAGTAAATATTTCTAAATCAGCTAACTAGGGATATGGACCATGTAACATGCAAAAGAAACCCAAGAATTCACCAAAGGCCAATGAAATTATATTGAAAAATTTGTAGCATGCCTTTACAACAACTCATCTCTCTTCAAAATGAGAGGAGGAGACCCCTATTCATAGTTTTCAAAAGTAAAAATGAGTGGCCAAGATTTAATCTCATTGTGTGGCCAAGATTCACTTTACACTAGGGTTTCACCTACCCCCAAATATTTTACAATTTAAAATACATCCTTAGTCATCTAGCCTATTTTGTCCTTTGTGGTAGCACTGTAGCTCTTTTTTCATTTAGAAAATTTCTATTTTTTCTTTTTGCTGCAACTACATAGTGAGAAAATCATCATCTATTATGGGTTTACTAGCCTCCTTTTGCATTGTGGCATACTCCACAAATTTTCAGGCCTAAAGCTTATCCCACTCCAAAATGCTCGATTGGAGCACTAGGAAATTCAATTTTCTAAATCGGTTGGTGAGAGTGTCCCAATATTGGTCGCTCTTTGGTGTGTTCTCCATTACATGCTCTGATTGGGAGAAGGCTCAAGCAGCAAAACCCATAAAATCTTCTGTGAGTTTGGCTGCAATTCCGTCTTCCATCTTCTTATGGAAGTAGGGCCTTATCTTTCCTGGATCGAGCTCGATGACCGACATTTAAAAATTTGTCATCACCTTTAAATAGTCCACACAAGATGCTTAGGTTTCCCTAGCCTAGTCAATATCTTTATCCAGCTTATGGAGCACCTGCTACAAGATTTCGTTCCTATAATCAAGGCCCAATTTCTAGTTCTGCACAAGCTAGTGATCCTCTTCCGCTAGAGCAAGCTCCTTCTGTAATATTCTTTTGGGAATTTCGAGGATTGCCTCAATTTTAGGATACATAATCCTATATAGTTATGGGTAGTCGGTGCAAAATTTCTTTATACTCTCCACATATCTTTGTACTTCCAGGAACTTGTTTTCTATTTGTACAACATGGCCAATGGCCATGTTTCCATTATATAGGACTTTTTGGAACCAATCTTTGGTAGCCTTGGTCCAACCATTTCTCTTTTCAAGCTTATGGATGTGTTCCATAGATAGCAGCAATGGGGGAGTCATTGATTTGGTAGGGAGCTCATCAGTCGAGGAACATTGTTGAATGTATATAATAACATCTACCATCTATGCCTTTAGCTCCTCCTTAGAGGTCTTGTCCTTGTTCATTTGGTTTACTATGGTGGTGATAAATCCCTAGGGATTATCAATCTTTTGTTCCCTCATTGTTGTATGAAGGTCAATGGTGGAGATATTATAGCTGACCCCTTCCTCACCCACTAGCAGAGTGGAAATTTGTATTGTTCTTGATCCTCAGGCGTCCATAGTTAGCTAGGATTTGACCTTTGGCTTCTTCTTCGTACTTATCTGGGCTTGAGCCAGTATGGCCTCCAACCTTGCCTTTAGATCTGTTAGAGCTAGGGTTTACTTTTATAGTTGCTTCTCGAGCCACTCAAGCATTTGAGTTTCCCCTTTTGGTGATTCATGATCACCCTCTTCTTTGTGTTGGATCTATGATATCTTCTCACCCAAGGCCTCTTATTCTAGTTTGTCCCCTTCATCCTCATCTGAATCATGAAGGACTACCATCACTTTCTTTGGGGATTCAATAGCTACATGCTTCTTAGGGTTGTCTTCATTTTTAGGAGTCCTTCCTTCTTCTTCCTGATCATGCTCGTGTTCTTCAAGATGCTCCAATTCTGGGACTTTTCTTCTTTTTGCCTTCTATTTAGGCTTGTCTTCATCCTTCTTTTCTTTCTCTCCCTCTTCTTTCTTTTTGAGAAGAGACATCTTCTCATCATGTTTGGGGCTTTGATCACACTTCCCTATTGGAGACTTAGTGTCCTTCATTTCTATGTTAGCACCTTTATCTTTAATGGCATATAGTTTTTTAGCCTCTTTCTCTTCAACATCTTTGAGCTTCCAAGCCAACTCCTCTTCAAGGTTGGGATCAAAGGTCTCAATAATTTTTGTGTTTGACCCCTCATCATATTCCTCGGAGGATTCATAGATGACCTTGTCAATAACTAGATGCTCAAATATGGGATGTTCATGAAAATCATCCGCTTCTTCCTCCAACTTCATGGATGCTTCCTTCTGCTTCCTGTCCAATTCTTTTGAAATTTACATTATATCCTCCATCGAGGGTGGCTCGGTAGGAGGAGGAGGGACTGGGATACTAGTTATGGCATGGGCAAGGTGGCTTGCACGACGGGGTTCACAAACATTCCAGAAAGATCTAACGACATATTTTGCATGTATTTGGTAAAAGCTTCTGGAAGAGTGAGATCAAGCATTGTGGTTGTTGCAATGGTAGCTGGAAGGGACAACAATGGATACATAGATGAGGAGGAAAGTGGGGAGGTAGTGGCTGAAGAGGAGTCTACAATTATAATTTGTGCCACAGGAGAAGTGGAGGCAAGGTGGACGGAGATGTCCACTGTGGGTGGTGAGGTGGCAATTGCTACTTGTGGGATAGGCGGGGTGGTAACAAAAGTAGCAGTAGTTGTGGCTAAGGTAGTAGACACAATAGGCAAGGACTTTGGTTGTTCTTCTCCATCATGGAGAGGGTCCTCCTTTATAGTGGGCATCCCTATGAAACTACCCAACTTCTTTGACTTCTTCGAAGTCCTAGTTTCTACAGTCTTCCTCGAAGAGCCCTTGGATTTAGGTTGATCTTCAGTTGCCTCCTTTCTCTTCTTTGATCTTGTGAGGGGAGCAGATGTCAAGAATTCTCCTATCGAGGGGCCATCAGTAGCGACACCATCATCTTTTCCCTTGTGTGGATACTTGGGTTCTACAAATGTTAGCTCTACTCCTTGCCGCTTCAATTGAGAAATTTTATCATCAATCCAATATTTAGTTCTTGATTCAACAAGATTTTTGATAATATTGAGGTCATCAAACTCCTCTTCATTCCAATCTCTTATTGATAATGGAAAATTGGTGATAACATTATACCTCAGGTCCATCGCTATGGTCTCTTCTGTTGGGGATACAGATTCAGACTATCATCAAGATAGGCATCTAAGACAGTAATGCCTTAGTGATTTCAATTCTAAATCACAACAAAGACAACCAACTATGCTATAAAGTGGAAACAACCATAGTTGATCCCCCATTGATCCTTTGAGAGAAGTGAATTCAACAAGAAATAGATTCAACATAAACAGATACCATAAAAGACTAAAAGAAGACACAAATATATACGTGGGGAAAACCCTTTCAAGTAAAAACCCCACACTCCAAAAGTTTGAGCCATTGTATTATTCAGCAATAGAGAACCAGTTACAATACAATATCAGGCTCAAAGCCAATACAGGAGTTACATCTTGTTCTATTGGAGAAATAACAGGTAACCGCAAGATTCCTTTTAGCTCCTCAGATGACTGTCACAACCAACCTCATGGCCAACCTAGTCATTCGGTGTCCAATGATTCCCATGCCCAGATCCGAGAGATAGAGTGTTCATAGTTACAATGCCTAAGCAAATTGCTCGAACACCCTCTCCATCTCTCTACAAATCTCTTCACACCTTCGGCTCTCCAACCTACAAGTCCAACTTCTGCAATCTTGCATCATGCATCATGCATTATGCTTGCAGCCCCATGCTCATGCATTCACATGCCCGCGCATTCTGCTCATAGCCTCATGGTTGCACATTCAGCTCGCACATCTCGCACTTGCTCTGCAATTCATGACTCCAACTTAACTTGTCTAACTTCTGAGAAATAACACATCTCTCATACATATGTCACCGACTTAGAAGAGTCCTACACAACATTGAATTCCATCCTCAAATTATGCATCTGGTTGGATCTGATAGATCTCCTACAACAAGTCATCATTGCATTCAAAGCCATTACTCAAAACGATTGAGCTCGCCACCCTTCGTTGACAAATGCAGCTACCACAATAACTATCTTGCTATCCGTCCAATCACTATTCAACTAGGTGCCATGCTTCCAAGACCCATCAACAATCGCAGCTGATAGAGCAACCAAAATGGTCAAACAAACATCGGGCGCGACCAAGACTTCAAGTCATTTCAAACATTGTCAGAGCCGAAGTCGAAACACGAGTTGAAACAGGACTCCACCAAAAATATATACTGTCGGAGTCGAAGTCAGAGACGGAACTGGATTCAAAACATGACTCCATCAAAATTACAAGTTCAGGAACCAATTCGGTTCCGCGTCCACCCATGACAAAGGGGAACTCATTAGAAATAGTTCTAACCAGGTAAAGTCAACCTGGGGTCAAAGTAAGACGGGAACATAAAAGATTGGAGTCAGAACAAGAATAGAAAACAAGACTTCACCAAAAAAGTCCAAGATCAGGAACCAATCCGGTTCTGGTTCTGTCTCCACCAATTGCTAGAAACACCAATCCAGAACCAAGACAAGGTGGAGGAAAACACCCCGAGGAGAATCCAAACATCTAGAGGAACTTGATCACAAAAGCAGGAGTCGGGCTCGGAGTCAGAATAGAAACTGAAATAGGAACATGGCAAACGGACATTGCTAAATCCAAAACTGGTCCTGCCTCCACCATAACCTAGCAGAGAGAAACAGATTGCCAAAGCCAAACCTGGAACATGACAAAAGGAACAATTCCAAGTTCCAATCCGGTTCCCCCTCCACCAAAACAAAACTCGAAGATCCTAGAAAGCAGGGAGTGGAGCTAGAGACAGAATGGGAACAAACACAGAACAAGGCAAATGAAACAATGCCAAGTTCCATCCCGGTTCCGCCTCCACCAGAACAAAAGTCTTTGCCAAGGAAAATAAGAGAATTCACTTGAGTCTTCAAAGGGGGTCAAATAGAAAGTTGAGGCAGAATTCCCAACAATCTCCCACTTGCTGAAGACTTTCAGGCATCCTCCAAACAAGCCCGAACAAGGACCAACACATGCTCTCACACACCAATCAAGACCACTGCAACAACATTACAAAGATGTCCACCACCTTACGCAACAATTCCAAACACAGGAACACACCAAGGTGAAACAACAACAGTCTCAGGAATGAAAGCAAATGATCCTCCAACTAGCAAAGGAAAAAAAATAGCAAAGCACCACTCCAACCACCTCTAGAACAAGAAAAAACCAACCAGCTAGAAAGGAAACCATGAACTAACTGCCCTCATCCAACTGATCAAACCCACATGACTAAAAACTAGCACCCACAACTCATGCTGAAACATCCAACCACCCATACCTTAAAGGTATGACCTAAAAGTGAACTCATGCCATCAAAAGAAACCCACCCATCTCAGTAGCAAACAAGCACCCTGTGTCAACCAGTCATAGACCAAACACGTCCAAGTACTCCCACTGCAATGGCACTGTCCAGATGAGTGCAAACAAAGCACCATCACAAATGATCCAGGCATACCAAGTCCACCACACCCAGCATAAAGAAATGTAACCATGTAGTTCCAAGGAACATCCACACTGATCTGCAACATTTGCAACCACCTGGTGCAAGAAAAATTTCTCTCAACTGTCTTCCACAGTTCTTCCAAACACCTCCAAAGCTGACTAAAGAAAGAAGCATAGGCACATTCGTGTCATCACCCAGGTGACAACACATGACCACAAATAGTGACCAACCCGGCACTACAAAGGCAACTCACATCTAAAGTCACAAGAGCAATCAGGAAGAACAAGACCAGATAAGAGAGAAACTGCAAATCAACAAGAAAAAAGCCCTTCTACAAGCACTTCTAAGTGCCAGTTGTGTCAAGAATGAACTTCTTTACATCCCAAAGGGAAAAGCCTTGACAACATCCAACAAAACATGGATGTAAGCTCCTCAAAGAAGATCAGAACTACCCATATAACCATCTCCTGTTAGTCTTCAAAAGCACAAGGAGATAGACTATGTTGTCCAACCTTTCATTATGAATCCTCCCAAACCTAAACCAACTCAAGATTCATATCATGAAACATAAAGCATAAAACACCTGAAAAGTATAATGGGTAAATACTTTTCACAATGATACCACTGCCGAGTAGACCAAGAAGAAAAGAGAAACATGCTCATCCAAGATATGCAGGCCATCATGGCTAACCTAAGAGCATTCTCCTTCAAGGTCTCTATTGAATTTACATTCAACCAAAGTGCAGGCTTCTCAGAATTTCAGCTGTAACAACAACATTCACTTAAGAATTCAAGCCTCACCTTTATTCTTCATGCATCCATGAGTATCAACACCTGTCATCTCATGCTAACTCCAAATTGTAGCATTGCAATAACCATGAAGTCCTCCAACATATGACCAATGAACTCAAATTAAAGAGAACCCCCAGACCACTGTCAAAGTTCCATGGCCTAGAACATGAACTTATCATGACACCATGATCTACACATCTCCAAGGGAGATACCATGCTTCAAGTGAACTATCCATGGTCTTCAAGAGAAAAACAACATGCCAAAACTCTAATTGCACAAGCAAGAGTATACCATGACATAAAGCAAACAACTCTAAACCAACATCACCTGTCAAGCACCACCAGCAACTCAGCCAAAGACTACCAAGGTCCTTCATGGCTCCAAAGTGCTACACATCTTCAAATAGTGAACATGCAGATGCAAATTTTGCAACACCAAAGAAGACACCAGTCATTGCTAAAGCTCCCACTGAAATGTGACACTGAGCTTTCCAAGCACCATGACTGACCACACCATCACTGTCAAAAGCTTACACTATGCCAATGTACCCAACTCTCCATGACATCATGATCCACATGCTTCAGGTCCCCATCATTGACTATTCAGGTACTCAAATGCCATTCCTCCTCTCATCTCAAAACAGCTACGCCAATGCACAAGTGACCACAGACAAGGTTAGCTAATAGATTTGCACAACACGGTTACACCCTCATGGATATAGATAGTCCACTTCTAAGTTGTCTCACAACAAGCATGTAGGTAAGGATAGCCTACAATGTTGCACAAACCGTGGATGCAACCAAAAGTCAACCTGCAAATCTATCATTGCACTGGAAACTGCAAAACTGAGATAATCAAAGAAAACTGCCAAAGCAGACAATCATGACTCAAACACCAGATCAGCAATAGATCTGATTTTCCAGTCACGTCCACAACCCAAGCACCAAAGTCTAGAAAACCATCAAAGCATACCACAAGAATGTTGAAGGAGAAACATACCAACACTCCCATGCAGAGAAGACAAAACTCCTCAAAACCAGTCGAACTACAGCTATCTCATCTAGTCACACCCTAGAAACCAAGATCTAGAAAAATAACAAACAACAATTCCACAAAACACAAGTTTTCCTTGACCATGCTAAACCTGCAAAAAACCACAGTGTTTCCAAAACACCCACACACCTCCATATTCACTACTCATCTAGACAACTTAGGAGTCTACACACAACAATCACAGTAAACCAGAACAATGAAAGAACAAGAGAATGCACCATAGACTTTTTAAGAAAATCTACACGAAACCCTCATAGCCAAAGACATGAATTTGAACCATGCAAGTGCAAGAAAGAGGCTCACAGGAACAACAGGTCCATTTCAGACCAATTCCAATGCCACATTCATACACAAGCACAAGGAAGAGCCAGGCTATCCAAAAGTTGCAGACCACCAAGGTCACCTCATAGCCTCCATGCAATCAGTGCACCAGAGAAAATGCCTTCAGTGCTAAGTTAGAAACACCCAGCACAAGCACAACATTCCATAGCTGAACAACGACACAAGCTAGTCCATACCATCAAGGAGCCTCTCACACAGACACCCAGTATGAACACCACGCTTTGCTGCAACACAACCATGAACACATCTCATGCCCTTTGCATCAGGAACAATGTTACCAGTCAGGAGCTTCAGATCATCTTGCCACAACATGACCCACTCCATACTTTTCCAGCATCTTTCAAACTGTATGTTGAATCAATGAAACACACACTTCCACTCACTGAAGGACCAATCACAACCGATTTCTCCAGACTTCCTCAAGCTTGCCAGGCAAAGAAATCACCATAGGAGAAAACTCAGAACTTCTGCAACCAAGAGAAGGCTCTGATACCACTTGTTGGTATCATCAAGCCTCAACCTCCTCCAAACTAGCTCTGATACCACTTGTTGGGGATATGGATTCGTACTATCATCAAGATAGGCATCTAAGACAATAGTGCCTTAGTGATTTCAATTCAAAATCACAACAAAGGCACAACCAACTATGCTATAAAGCAAAAACAAGCATAGTTTATCCCCCATTGATCCTCTAAGAGAAGTGAATGCAACAAGAAACAGATTCAACATAAACAGATACCATAAAAGACTAAAAGAAGACACAAAGATATACATGGGGAAAACCCTTTCAGGTAAAAACCCCACACTCCGAAAGTTTGAGCCATTGTATTATTCAGCAACAAAAAACCAATTACAATACAATATCAAGCTCAAAGCCAATACATAGTTACATCTTGTTCTACAGGAGAAATAATAGGTAAGCACAAGATTCCTTTCAGCTCCTTAGATGATTGTCATAGCTAGCCTCATGGCTAGCCCATTCATTTGGCCTCCAATGATTCCCATGCCCAGATCCGAGAGATAGAGTGTTCACAGTTACAATGCCTAAGCAAACTTCTCGAACACCCTCTACATCTCTCTACAAATCTCTTCACACCTTCGGCTCTCCAACTTGCAAGTCCAACTTCTGCAATCTCACATCATGCATCATGCATTATGCTTGCAGCCCCATGCTCACGCATTCACATTCCCGTGCATTCTACTTGTAGCCTCATGGTCACGCATTCAGCTCGCACATCTCACACTTGCTCTGCAATTCATGACTCCAACTTAACTTGTCTAACTTCTGAGAAATAACACATCTCTCATACATATGTCACCGACTCAAAAGAGTCCTACACAACATTGAAGTCCATCCTCAAATCATGCATCTGGTCAGATCTGATAGATCTCCTGCAACAAGCCGTCATTGCATTCAAAGCCATTACTCAAAACGATTGAGCTTGCCACCCTTCGTTGACAAATGCAACTACCACAATAACTATCTTGGTATCCATCCAATCAATATTCAACCAAGTGCCACGCATCTAAGACCCATTAGCAATCATAACTGACAGAGCAACCAAAACAGTCAAACAAACATTGGGTGCGACCAAGACTTCAAGTCATTTCAAACACTGCCAGAGCCGGAGTTGGAATAGGAGTCAAAATAGGACTCCACCGAAAATACATACTACTGGAGTCGAAGTCGGAGATGGAACTAGAGTCGAAACATGACTCCAGCAAAATTAGAGGTTCAGGAACCAATTTGGTTCCGCATCCACCCATGGCAAAGGGGAACTCATCAGAAACAGTTCTAACCGAGCAAAGTCAACTCGGGGTCAAACCAAGACGGGAACACAAAAGATCGGAGTCGGAACAGGAACAAAAAACAAGACTTGACCAAAAAAGTACAAGATCAGGAACCAATCCGGTTCCAGTTCCGCCTCTGCCAACTACAAGAAACAACAATCCAAAACTAGGACAAGGTGGAGGAAAACACCTCGAGGAGAATCCAAACATCCAAAGGAACTTGATCCTAAAAGCAGGAGTCAGGCTCGGAGTCAGAACATAAACCGAAATAGGAACATGGCAAACAGACATTGCCAAATCCAAAACTAGTTCTGCCTTCGCCAGAACCTAGTGGAGAGAAATAGACTATCGGAGCCGGAGCCGAATCCAGAGCCAAACCCGAAACAATGC
>CM021103.1:344369465-344473850 GCA_007115665.2 Sequoiadendron giganteum | reverse complement strand
GATCTATGTGTCTTATGGTTAAAACAACTTGATGCAAGAAAGGAAAAAATCTCTGACCTAGACGTGTGTCTACAAAAAAGTATGCACTTCGAAGAAAATTCTCTAGAGTACATGAGGTAGATCGACTTGATGTGTTTAGAGAATTTTCCCTAAAGTACATGGGAATTCCATGTAGAGATAACAAATATTATGTGGATAATTTGATGCAAAGTAGGGGTTGGTATTAGGCAATTGATACCATACTTCACAACAAATGGACTAATGCTCCCTCAAGGCCACAAAACTCCAATAATGCATTTGTTCTTCAAACCCTTCATCCAAAACTTGAGACATCTTAGAAAATTTTAAAATAACATGTGTGGACCAACAATGACTCACAAGAATTCAGTTTTCCCAACCTACTTGACATTCCCTTACAAACAGACCTAATTCCTAGTAGTACTCCAAAATGAAAAATTTTGGCACAACTTTCAAGAGAAACCTAACACCCAAAATAAAAACATAGATTCAAATACCCTTTTATCAATTGTTCAACATATTTAAAAATCAAGTAGGGATTCTTTGTATGGAAAGGGTCAAAAATGGACTATCCTACTTTTCTAGGCCTTGAAGGTGGGGCAACAAATTGAGTTTTTTGGCCATAACTTTCATTGAAGATATTATATCAAAAATGTAAACATAGCTCTAGATAACCATTTTGGATTTATCCAACATAATTCAAAACCAAGGTAAGTTATTTTGTACGAAACCCTTCAAAAATTGATTTGTTTGTTCACTATTACCCTAACTAGGGTTTCAAACCTATTTGCAAAAAAATGGGCATAACTTGCTTAAAACACAATGAAATTGGATGCAATAAAAAGTAGTAATAATTAAACTCAATTATATTTTATTTCCAATTTTTCTCACCCCATGAAATGATCGTAGAGGTCTATACCAATCACCAGAATAGAGAAAAATGCTACAAGATGCAGATAACAAAGATCTTTTATTATTCCAACTTCAAGATTTTCAACAACCACCACCTCCAACCATGTCTTCAACCTTAAAAATACTTCTTAAGGTATTTCCAATAGATTCCAAATAGTTACAAACTAATTTTCAACTTCCAACCATTCATCTTCCACTTGACAATAAAATATAAATGTCGCTTTGTGCAACTATGAAAACAGTTGACAACTTTTATATTTACCAATTCCTTTGCACCTAATGACTCAAATTGGACATAAAACCATGAAATGGTCTAAAATACCTTATTACATGAAGAAAACACAAAACCAAAACCAAATGACTATTTTTTCCTCTTGGAGGCATGAACTCATGGGTGCCCCTACACCAGAATTTTCTCCACACATGTGAGTTGTAAGTGAAAATGATGTGCAGGAAATATTCCCTGAGTAACACGAAGGTAAGGTTAGGGTGACAGTGTTGTGTGAGAATTTTCTCCAAAAAACATGAAGATGTGTTCAATATGATGTTGTCCGGAAAAAAATATTTGAATAACATCATGTTTGGTGGGTGTAAAAAGGATGTTCGAGTAGGATTGGTGAATATTTGGAAATGTGGATAAATGATGAAAATACTTGAATAGAGGTGTTGAATTTCTCAGAGTTTGTTTAGATTTTGACCTCTGAAAAAAATTGGCCATAATGTAAATTAGGTAAACCATAACATAAACCTAACTTCAAACCTAAACAATATAATATAAACAACAAATAAACATAAACCACAACATCGCAAAAACTAAAACAAAGTATGTTTGAAAAGAAAATAAATAAACATTCCTATCTCCTTATTTATTTTCATTTTAATGGAGAAGGCTCTCGGTAGAAATATTTAGAGGGCTTTGTCTTTCGGGTCCCTGAAGGGCCTTTCTCCTTCTTCTAGATGTGATACTGTTACCCATCAACAATTTATTGATGACACCATTTTCATGAATGAATCCTTTGTCCGTGAAGTCATAACTGTGAAGGGTTTGATTGAGGATTATGAGAAGGCTTTTGGTCAACGTAGTAATCATCTTAAGAGTCTTTTTTTTTTTCTTATTACCCTTGAATCTCTACAGTTAAAGATTGCTAGGATTGTCTCTTGTAATAAGGGTGAGCTTCTGTCTACTTACTTGGGGCTTCCTTTGTGTATTTCTAAGATCTCAGAGTCTTTCTAGCTGGGTCTATTGGATAAATTTAGTAGAAACTTGGTAGGTTGGAAAGGGGCACTTCTCAGTCAGGCGAGGAAGGTGCAACTCATTTCTTTTACTCTTCAAAATTTGTCTTTGTATGTTATGTTTCGTGTAGGGATTTGATTTCTAATCGTGCTAGACGGTTGTTGGGTGATGGTACCAGAATTCTCATTTGGGAGGATACTTGGTGTGACTTAAAGCCTTTGATCAATATTCCTTGGGCTCCTCCCATTTTTCCTATTTGTAAATGCCTCTTTGTCATTAGGGTGGCAGATTAATTTCATAATGGGGAGTGGAAAAACTTCCTAGACTCGAACCTGTCATTGAAGGTCCTTAACGACTTCTTGTGCAATGTTTGTATCCTCATCTTTCCTAGGCCGGATAGGGTTGTTTGGGATCCTTTTTCTAATAGAAAATTCTCGATGGCTTATGCCCTTGTTAATTTGCTAGAAAATCTAGATTCTATTCCTTTTTGGGGGAGTTTATGGAACAAGAAGCTAATTCCCAAGGTGAATGTCTTCTTCTAGTTGCTTATGTAAGGTAAAATCTTAATGCAGGATAATCTTTGTAAATGGTTATTTTCAATTCCCAAGAGATCTATTCTTTGTGAAGTTGATGTTTAGACTGATTTCCATATATTTCTTGGGTGTGATTTTTCCTCTTCTCTTTGGAGTAATTTTCTTGGGTTATGGAATCTGGATTGGGTCTTCCCAGCTTCCCTTGACAATTTTGTTAACCAATGGAAGCGCCCCTCCACTTCTCCTATTCTCTAAGGGATTTGGGATATTATGGCCTTGAATATTGCATGGAGGTTATGGAAAGAATGAAACAACAAAATCTTTCATGATTCTAAGCTTAAATTTGGTAGTCTTTTCATCAAGATTTGTCAAGTGATTCTGGAGAATTTTGTTCTCATCGATTATGAGTCTTCTCATTGTGCTCCTGTTGTGTGTTTGGGTGGGTATGACCTTTTGGTGATTTCTAATTATAAGGTCCCTTCTATTCTTACTATAAATTCTAAATCCAATTTAAATGCTACATTGAATACTAAGTGGAAACCACCTCCTTCAGGGTGGGTTAAAGTTAATCTTGATGGGGTAGCAAAGAGTAACCTCGAGCCTACAAGTTGTGGGGGGTAGTTGAGGAATGAAGATGGTAGAATTTTAGCCATGGTGGCATTGACATTGGAAATTATACTAATCATTATGTTGAGCCAGAGGCTATGTTTATAAGCATCAAATATGTTGTGGACAGGGATTATACCAAAATATGAGTTGAAGGTGATTCTTTAAATATAGTCAATTATCTACATGGCACTCATAAGCCTAATTGGAATGTGGATCAATTAATCAATGATACTATAATCATGCTAAGTTATTGTGAAGAGATCCACATATCTCACATTTTCTGAGAAGGAAACTCATTGGAATATTTTTTTGCTAATGAGGATGTCAGATTGAATGAGTTTCATGCATGGGAGGAGGGATCAATCCTTCCCTGGAAAGCTAGGAGATTAATGATAAATGATGGCATGGGTTGAGTTGATGTCTCGGTAGAATTTAATCATTAGTGCCATCTCCCAACTCACACGCTTTGTGGGTTTTTTTTGGATTGTTGGCGTTCAGTTGAGTGATTATCACAAGAGTTTTATTTTCCTTTTGTCTGAAGATATGGGTGGCAATAGAAGAATAATTGGGTTGCACTCTTGTTTAGGATTGAGGAAGAAAAATAAGCTATGGAATATTCTTTGCGACAAAATTTCATGATGTTTCTAGAAAGATTGCATGGGCATGACCCAAATGCCTTGACGAAATTTGTTTCCTGCTAGAATAACCATGAGCTTCAGTTAAAGGGCCTAGAAGTGGATGTAAATGTGGAGTTTATTGTTACTATGACTAAGATGTCGATGGTTGGCCGTAAGTTTTACAAGGACAAGAAGAGCAATGAGGAAGTGATGGCCCAATTCTTCAAAGATGATGAGTGGAAGAATTTGATTAAGATAGAGGGCTATGAGTGCAAGTCCCTAAACAATATATGGGAAGAGGTTGTGGAGGTGATTATGTGCTATGTGAAGTTGGAAGGTAGGTTTACTGCTATATTAGGTCACCATTTCACTCTTTTAAATCACTTCAGGCATGGGTTATTTATTTCTTTCCCGTTTTTTCTATTGTCTTCCATGGAGATTTTTGTTTATGCACATTTAAAAATAAGAAGGCTCTGATCCTCCATGAGGGCCTCATTATTTGAATCATGGAGCATATTAGATCTCTTTTCTCTGCCCTTTCCATTAAGGGAAAGGAGAAGATTTCAAGTGAATATTTTGGTTCATCTAGTTTAAATACCAACATTGTTGAAGAAGAGGAGTGGGAAGAAGAGGATGATGATGGCTCTCCACCCCTTGTGGCTACCTCCTCAAAAAAGAGGAAGAAGGGTAGCCTTAAAAGAAATTGAACTATTAAGCATCTTGTTCTTTCTGACAGTGAGGATACGGAGGTGGGCTCAGATGAATCCTCTCCCAGAAAGGTGGATTTGGTTGTTGGCCAGGTATTACCTTTAGGTATCACTTTACTATGTTATTTTTAAATTTAATTTTCTTGGGTATTAAGTCCTTCATTCCATCTAGGTCTATTGTCTTGTGCCTTCGTCACAGAATTCTTCAATTTCCTAACCTCTTGTCATGGCTTCTCTAAGTTTTGTAAACTAAGCTACTAGCATCTAGTGTTTCCTAACCTTGTCGCAAGGTTTGGAAGTTCCATAACCACTCGATAGCCCAGCTTAGTCCCTTTCCTAGCATCAAGTGTGTTGATAAAGTGGGATGTCTTGTGTAGTCGGGAAGTTGAAAGTTTTTATAACCTCGCAACTCCCAACCCTGGTTCTAAAGTTTCATTATTCTGCGACTGGGCAAAATAGTGTTTTTCACTTCTTTTGAAGCACCGCCAATTCATCTAAAGATGTGTACAGTACAAATTGGAGATTTCTTTTCAAGAGTCTTCAAAATGTGCATAAATATTTGGGTTTATTTTTCTGAGGATTAAAATAAAGTACCATATTAATGTAGCACCAAACACATGTCTTATTTGTGACAACTTTAGGTGGCAAAATTTTCACTTAGTTTTTTTGTTGCATTTCTTTCTTCTACAACTACTTCTCCTTGTGTTGTTGTGCTTCTTTCTACGTTGAGAGCTCATGCAGTCTAGAATTGGAAATCGTTGGCTTGACTTAATGGATATTGAGCTCGGACCTTTAAAGTTGGAAGAATTTTGGTCACGTCTGGAGAGTATTAATGAAAGGTCTCAAGTGGATGTAAAGCTTTTGGAAAGTGGGCTAGCTCATGTCGGAGGATTTCTAGAAGTTATGCTTATTGTGGACCTGATAGGTGCATGTGCGAGAAGATACATTTTGGAAACACGAGAGATCAAAGCCGCAGACGTGACCATAATTGCAAAGATTTCTCCTAAGGTTGTTTCCTACACGCTGAAGATTCCAGAAAAGGAACCTGTGGAAGACTTGTTTGTGGCCATGGCTAGGGATTTCTTCAAAATGGATGAAGACTGGTGTAGAAATTCCATGGCCAAAACTTGGTTGAATTTAGAAAAGAGAGGTAAGTCACAACTACCAACCAAACTTGAAAGAATGCATTTAAAAGAGGAAATTGTGGATGTTATTGCTTTGTTGCATAATGTAGTTGGAAGCGTGCAAATTTAATCATTAGAGGATTGGATGTGTTGATTTATTTTGACAATCTATGATGAGAATATTTTTATTAATTGGGTTGAAATTATTTTCTAACATTTGAATGAGAAATTAATTAATTTTCACAAGACTGCTACTTTTCATATGTGTTCCTACCTGATATATGTTGTAGCTAGTTAGAGGTCTTTCTAGCCTAGGTTGGAACCACGAGGGCCCCAAAATCTAGACATGCTTGTGAATAAACTCTATCCACAGTTCACTAAACAATTTGGAATGAGGTATTTTTGTCGTGTTAATGACACATTTTCAATGGAGGTTGTGAGGAAGCTAGATGGGAACCCAAAAATGTGTCTTTCTTGAATCAATTTCTCTTGTGTCAGAATTTGGGAGTTTTTATGTTCAATTTGATAAATTTTCATATCTAAGAAATAAGGGTTTTGAGAAAGCCCCATTGAAATTTCCCAAGTATCCTAGATATTTACTAGTGTTCCTAGAAGTTTGTGAGCAAGTGGCCATAGTTAATATTAATTATGCAAGCATGGGGGAAAATGGATATTCTTCCCCATTGACGACTCCCTTTTTTTTTGCAAGACTAATCAGATGGCTAGGGGAGTTGAGGAAGTCCTGAAAGAATATAATCTCCAGTATCTCTCAATGGGAGCAAAATTTGATAGTAAGGGTTTCGTGAAGCACAATTTGTATGGAGGAAATTCATATCAGCACCTCTTGTCTATCAAGGACTTTTGGGAAGATTGTATCAATGCAAATGAAGTCTTGAAAAGGGATTATATGAGACTAACCCTAAAATAGATACAGGTCTTTGGTCTTTCATTTCAAATTTCTGAAGATGTGACTGAGGATTTGGTGGTCATGGATCCCGAATATGAAAAATTGCCCAATAAGACTCACCCTAAGGTCGATTGGAATAAGAATCAAGTATTTGGTATGATAGTACATGCCACCCCAGTGCTTAAATGAACTCAAGACTAGTTGGATGGAAAATGGTGGTAGGTTGTTGACTCTTCTCAAGAGCCTAGGTCATTGTAGAAGAATGAATAGGGGTCTACACCAACATCTGGTGTGAGTGTATCATTGGGGAGACTAGCCACTAGATCTTCTAATGCAAATTCACAGTCAGGAGGTGATGGTGAGAAGCCAGAAGAAATGACTAAGTTGAAGTCAATCTATGAACAAGATAGTATGCCCTCTCCAACACCTAAGAAGAAGGCCATTCAAGTGAAATATGTACTTGCAGATTCAAAATCTATTTTCCAATAGATTGTTGAAGATAATATCTTTCCTCCTTTGTGTGTGATGCCCACTTCTCTGATTGAGAATTCATCAATTACTCCTGGTTACCCTCATGAAACTACTAGTGGAAACACATATTTTGGTTTAGTAGCAGCCTCCCTAGGATGGTTGAAAAAGGAATTAGAGAAGAAAAGAAACTATACTCCTCCTATGATAGTTGAAGTAGATATATCTGCAAAGTTTACTTCAGGGTTCTTCAAAACGCAAGAAACCTTGAAGGATATCAAGGACATTGATTGATACTACTTCTAGAAATCAAGTGTTAGAAATTGTCGACCTTGTGAAGGAGTTAGGTGATAATGAAATAAGATAGGTAGACTACAAGATTACACATGTTGATATGGGGCCTCTGATACTTGAAGGTGATGTATACCATGCTAAATATTCAAGTAATGCTTTGATTAAGAGAGTGAAAGAAGAGAGAAAAGATAAGGTGAAGTTACAATCTCAAGTCCTTGCCTTAGGTAACTTTATCTCTTCCATGGTTACTTCTCCAACACCCAATGGAGCCTCAAGTTCTCAGGTAGAGGGTATTGATATGCTATCCATTCAGCAAATTAAAAATAATCTGATTTACTCTAGAGTATCCAGTGAGTGGATTGATAATATGTCTCAAGGAGCTATCTTTTTTATCTGTAAATCCATGCTCTTCTACACTCGGGTTGTTGCAAAAAAGACACACTAAGAGGGGGGGTGAATCAGTGTTGTGCAAAAATTAAATTTATTAACCTTTAATTTCCAAGCATTAGGAACATTCAATCATAAACCATAACCAAGAAAATAAACGAAACATCATAACACAAAGATTTTTACGTGGAAACCCTGTTAGGGGAAAAACCACGGTGGATGGCCAATCCACAATTATGATTCTAAGTATACTCAAAATGAAGATTACAAAAGGGGAATGCACTTGCATTCAAGCGCACTGCCTAGAGCTCATTGCTCAAAGAAAAGAGGGCCTACTACCAAAGAGTTCAGATTAAAACTATCTGAAGATTTGAACTGAGATGATAGCATCTAAAATGCCTAATTACAATTCCAAATTAAGCACAATAATGGATTTGCTACCTTACAAACTAATTATGTAATTTTGTTCTGCTCTGCTCATACACACAACATAGATCTTCTATGTGCAATTGAAAATGTGCTTCATCTCACCTCTTCTTTGTTCTTACTCACAATTCGGATATTAATTGCATATACACATCATAAAAAATTATACGGACAATCATGTATATATATACATAGGATTTATTTACACTTTGTCGGCTTCAATAGAACACAACTAAATTACAACTGTCAGCTCACATTATGAGAAATATGCAATGCATACCCTTCATGGTCAGCCACAACTTGGCTAAGACCCAAACAAAGATATACAAACATAGAGATAATCAATTAATTAGTTCTCATACATCTGTGACTTAATACATTCATGAGGTCGGCCAAAATACAAGAAAAACTGAGAATACGCCAACTGGATCTTCTAATTCCCATATGAATTGATACGAGCCATTGTGCTTCAATTGCAATAGAGATATTACACCAATAATCATTTCTTGAGATGCACAACACAAAATTATAACCTAAAATCTTTACACAGATCGATGAATGTTGAGCTGTCAGATACTTTGTTCTACCTTGTTGATTTTTTATCTATCTATCGGTATGCTTGAATAAGGATATGTGTACTTGATCAATGCATAGGGTTTCCATCAATGACAATACCAGATGAAAATTGTAGTGTCTCTTGGAAAAATCTCCCCCTTTGGCATTGATGGAAAACTTAGAGAAAAATGACTAAGTGTCAGATCAGTACCAAGATAAAATTCACTGCAATCCAAAATTTCAAAAATGCTACTCTCCCCCTGAGTTGAACATACATTTTTCACTACACTTCTCCCTCTTTGACATCAATAGAAAAGGTATGGGTTGCATACCAAAAATAATAAATCAAAAATGTTTGTACAAGGGTGCTACTTTACCTTACAAAAGTTGAAAGATGTCTGCAAAATCCTTCTATAGTTGTGTCAAGTTTGAGTCCCAAACTCATTTGAGACTTTCCATTATGGTTATGTGTCCAAAAATTAGATAGGACAATGTTTATGTAGATTCCAGGCTGGTTGGATCCTTGACTACCATAGTTTCCTCTCCTTCTTTCAGGGAATTTCTCATTACATCAATTTTGGGGCTAATGATGCTTCTAAGTTCACAAGTTCTGGAGACAATTTTATCATTTTCATGCTTCATCCCTTTTATTTTATTTAGAAAAGACATTATTTCACCTTCAACTTTCCCAACACCACCAGATAGTGGATCAAAAGCCTCAAAGATAGTTGCTAGCTGATTTTCCAGGTCTTTCACCTTCTTCTCGTTTGCTTCTGTAAACTTTGAAAAAGACAAACATGATTTGTAAATAGAGCATCTTGAATGTGCTTGACACAAGTGGCTAAGGTGAGTTTGTCTTTGGCAATTAATATTTTCAGTCCAGTGAACCTTTTAGCATCAAATTCCTTTTGCACTTTTTCCAACACATAATTTTCAAGAGACTCAAAATGAGTACTCACCAAGCTGATAAGCCTCTCTAGTCCACTAGATGAAGATTCAATATGATCTTTCACAAAGGAGGGCATGATCTTCTCCAGTACTCCGGACGCAAATGCCAACAATTCACTATCTTCAATATGAGATTTTAGTAGCTCTTCTTGAGATTTTACTTGAGGAAATGAGGCCACCTTCATTATTTGGATTGGGCTCAAGTTTGATAGGTCAATGGGACCTTTAATTAATTTCGGCTCAATCTCTTCCTTATGTTCCACCAAGAATTTCTTAACTGCCTCGGTAGTGTATCTTGTCTTCATCTTAACATCATTTTTCTTTTCCTCAACTAATGCTTCCTCAATTGAAGCTTTTGATTTCTCTTCAGTGTTCTTTTCCTAATCAATTCATACATTCATAGTTGCTTCAACTTCCATGGAAATTTCAATGTTGTTGTCTAGAAGTGGAATCTCGAGGTTTTCACCAGCATCAAATTTTCCTTCTTCATCTTTGACCAGATCAGATGAGATGTCATCTGTATGAGTCTCCTCAGTCACAAATTCAATTATGTCACTCAATAGTAGCTCTCTCAAAATTTGTTTCATTTCTTGTGTGACTTCATCGGTTTATTGACCCTTGACTTGCTTCTGAACTTCCTTTTTGCTTTGTTCAAGAATGCTTGCATGTCTTCCATAGACATTACCGGACATAGTTCTGCGAGAATTCTCTCTCTCATTCATTCTTCTTCAGTCATGGAATTTAATCTCCTTTATTCCAGAATATCATACAATTTTTTTGGGAGGCTAGGCATGATTTCAACAAAAACTTTGGTGAAAATATTCATGTGCTTTATTGTAGCTTCTTCTAGAATTCTTCTATCAGACTCAGAAAAATATTCATACCATTGATAAAGCAGTTTAATATTTCCATATGAGATTATTTCTTTTTTAGTTTGTTCAATAGTCATACCAGGTGTATCAACCTTGGTCTTCTTCTTTACCTGAGCATCTACACTGAAGGGTTTTGGCACAGTTGCTGATTTAGTTCCTTGTTGTTTGATTTCCTTGACATCTTCATTGGATTCTATTTCCTCATCATCAAAAACAATCATGTACACTCTTTTTCTTTTTCTTTTCTTTCTTTTGGGTTCCTTTTCAGATCTCTTGCTTTCACTTTTAACAAGAGCAGATTTCACTTCAGGAGCTGAGTGAGATGTCAAGCTTCTAGTTGTTCTAGTTCAAGCAGATGGTGTTGTCAGACCAGTTGATTGTGATTTTGTTGCTTCTTTACTAGCTTGTCTTGCTACTTCATCTTTTTCCCTTTTCTTATTGGCTTCACTTAGTTTCTTTGTGGATAGCCCCAAGCTTTCTGTAAGAATTTCAACTTCTTTTCTTACCCTTTTGGTTGTTACTGGTTTCTTAAGCTCACTATGAATTTTAGTGTGCTTCTTTGCATAGGTACGAAACCTCTCTTCATTTGGATCCAGAGGTTTGCATAACATATGTTGGGCATACATTTCCAAAATTTTCTCCTTGACCTCATAGCCCATAGGCATGATCCAAATGGTTATTGGATCTGCTGCTTCCATCACACACTGATCGGCATTCACCATGAAGCATATTGAGTCTTTTTATTTCTCCACAATGGTCATGGGAATTATTTCCCTAGCTTTCATGCTAGCTTGAAATATTTTAAAATAACCCCAGATATCTACATTTCGGGTTTTGATATCTATAATATTATACAATAGATCCCTAATTTGTTCGACTACCGAGATGTTCTTTCGCTACTGAAATTTTCCAACACTTGGGACTTCCTCCATGAAATAACAAAATAAACATAAAATAAAAATGCCATATTTGAATGAATTTTTCTTGTCTTTCTTGATCTTCACAAAGTTTTCCATCAACTGAATCCTTAATAATTCATAGAGATCATATTCCATATTTTCTTTCACCATTTGGTAGGTGGCACAAATTATCATATCAGATACATATTTATCTTAGATAGAGTGGTAAATATTATAACCAATTACCATAGATGCAAATCTAACATTTATATCAGCAATATTGTCAAAATTTATTGCTCTCCTCTCATATATTGAGCCTGTAGCATCAATGACGGTTTATTTTTTCATGGATTTCAAAATAGGTAGACCACCAAAGGAATTCAGACCAGTTACTGCTCTAATAGCTTCCTTAGTAATTTTTAAGGGAATAGTAAGCCACATAAACTCATCATGTAACTGACTCAAGACATAATGGACCCATTTTGATTCCTTGAACATGGGAAATTTAACCATCTGAGTGAATTTCTTTGTTTCCAAGATTTGGTGTTCCGATTTTACACAAAATTATTCATCAATGATATGATGGTTGTACAAAGTTGGGAACTTCCCAGCTCTTCAACATTCATATGAATGTAAACCCTAATGTTCTCTATGTGCAAGACTCCATGCGGAACTGATGAAAATTCCCATAATGGATCGGCCTCTAAAGACTTGTATGGATACAATTTAAATTCAGGATGGGATCTATCCTTAACTTCGACCACTAATGGAGTATTCATCTTGCCCAAATCACAAAATCCAAGAAGTTCTTGATACATACTTTTTTTTCGTTAGACCTCACATCGATCATTGAATCACCTTCACACTTGATTTTTTCCTTGATTTTCCTTAGGTCACTTGGATCTTTCCAACTTCTTTCTCTCTAGAGGGAAAAGTGACAAATGAGGAATAAAAGTGACCTTTTATCACTTGTGTACCTAATCTTTTGTCATACTAAATTTATTTGCCCTAATTCATCCAGTTGCGCCATTTCTATGTACATAAACCCGATAAATCTTCTGTGGATCTTTAATATGGTATACCACTTCCTTTGATGAGTTAAACAAAATTTGTTGGGCATCTGTCCATCTCTAGTATGTATTAACATCCAGTTTCATTCACCGGTTGGGGGTTTAATGATCTTCTTGACTGCTCCTCCTAGGCTAAAGGCCTGAGACTAATTCCCAGAGGAATTATCGGAGACAGGTTCTAGTGCAGGTTCTGTTTCTTCAATGAAGGGAATCTTCTTCACCCATTTTTTCTGCATTTGTTGCTTGACCTCATTTGTAGTGACTTTACCTTTTCCTTTCACATCTTTTTGCATATTTCTTCTTTGATTTACTAGACCTTTTATGTTCTGATAGAATGTAGCAATGTGTCTAGTTTTGTTGAAATTCTAGCATACAACATTCCTCTTACCAAACCAGTTGTTCCATTGATTTCCTCTTGATCTACATTGATTAGCAATATTTGCAGGTCTATTACAAGTATAGCATCTGATTTTCTGTGAAATTGATTCATCATAGTTCTGCATTCATTTGACTTATGACCAATCTTATGAAAATTGAAGCATGTACCTACGAAGGATGGACTAATATGATTCATTCTACTTCTGCACTAAGAATCCATGTGTCCAAACTTGTTGCAATTAAAACAATATCCATCAAATTTTTGAGCATTAGGTTGTCATACCGGATACCTGCCAATATTGTTCATCTAATTTCCTTGCTTGAATCTCCTTTGTCCAAAATTATTTTGTCCAGATTTTGAGATTTCTCCTTTCTCAAATCCAAGACCTAATTTATCACCATGAGTCCTTTAATTATCAATCAGTTCATTGAGCATGGATGAGCTAGTTTTAAACTTCTCCTTGTACTCATTTGTAGTAGCATGTTCATTTCTGAGATCATCCAGCTATCTTTCAAGTGATTCTTCACTATTTCTAGATACTTCCAATTCATCATTCAATCGGCTACATACTTTAGATTTTACTTTGAGGGATTGTGCTAAGATTTCTTCATTCTTCTTTCTATCTTCGACCTCTTTGGTCATTCTCATCATGATGGATTCCATTTCAGCCTTCAAAACTATATTCTCTTGGGTAAGCTTTTCACATTCTTCTATCTTTTCTTTTAGGGCTTTAATGGTTTGTTCATATTTAGTGCTCTTGCTATCTTTCTAATGAATCTGACCACAAAGTTCCTTTCTTTTCTCTCTTGATTTCTTGATTTTTTCTTTCAGAGATTCAATGAAGTTTTTTGCATCTTTAAGATTCATTTGTAGTTTTTGGACTTCAGTCTTTGATTGATCAAGGTCATCTAGGGCAACCATAAGTTGTTGTTCAAGACTTCTTGAATCCATTTGAAATTTCTTCCAAGATCTCCCAAGTTGTTAGAGTTCTTCTAAGGAACTAGCTTTGATACCAATTGTTGGAAACAAGCCACACTAGGAGGGGGGTGAATTAGTGTTGTGCAAAAATTAATTTTATTAACCTTTAACTTCCAAGCATTAGGAACATTCAATCATAAGGCATAAACAAGAAAATAAACACAACACCATAACACCAAGATTTTTACATGGAAACCCTATTGGGAAAAAACCATGGTGGATGGCCAATCCACAATTATAATTCTAAGTATACTCAAAATGAAGATTGCAAAAGGGGAATGCACTTGCATTTAGGCACACTTCCTAGAGCTCACCGCTCAAAGAAAAGAGGGATTTCTGCCAAAGATTTCAGATTAAAACCATCTAAAGATTTGAACTGGGATGATAGCATCTAAAATGCCTAATTATAGTTCCATATTAAGCACAATAATGGATCTGCTACCTTACAGACTGATTCTATAATTTTGTTCCACTCTGCCCATACACATAACATAGATCTTCTATGCACAAGTGAAACTATGCTTTATCTCACCTCTTCTCTACTCTTACTCATAATTTGGATATTAACTACACATACACATCATACAAAATGATACAGACAATCATGTATATATATCCATAACATAGGATTTATTTACACTTTTTCGGCTTCAATAGAACACAACAAAATTACAACTGTCGGCTCATATTATGAGAAATGTGTAATGCATACCCTTAATGGTCGGCCATATCTTGGCTAGGACCCAAACATAGATATACTCAATTAATTAGTTCTCGTACATCTGCGACTTAATACATTCATGAGGTTGGCCAAAATACAAGAAAAACTAAGAATACACCAACCAAATCTTCTAATTCCCATATAAATTGATACAAGCCACTGCGTTTCAATCACAACAGAGATAATACACCAATAATCATTTCCTGAGATGTGCAACACAAAATTATAACCTAAAATATTTACACAGATCGATGAATGTCGAGTTGCTAGATACTCAATTCTGCCTTGTTGATTTTTGATCTATCTGCCGATACACTTGAATGAGGATATGCATACCTGATCAATGCATAGGGTTTCCATCAATGACAACACTAGATGATAGTTGCAGTGTCTCTTTCCAATAGGCTATTCCCTAGATTGAAATGGGACTCCTTGGATGGTGATTTTACAATGTCATGCGGTGAATCCATACTTTGAACTAGGCCCTTTGATGGTGATGATAGTAATGATGCTATCACAAGAAGTGACCATGTTGGAATAGGTATGTTGCACATTTGCATAATTCTCAGCTTTTTCGTTGTTGTTCCCTTTGCTATGATCTGGCATAGGGTTCTTGTATATCTTAAGATCCTGATTCTCAGTTGGTATTTCAACAGATATGGTGTCATTCTTTATAAGGTCTTGGATAATATTTTTGAGCCTCATGTAATTTTTCATTTTGTGTCCTTTGATTTTGTGAAAGTTACAAAGATCATTCTCATTGTACCAGGATGGTTTCTCTTATGGTTCTTGGTAGTTTTCAAAGTTTGGAAGTGCTATTAGGTTTGACTCTACCAACTTCTTCATGATGGTGTTGATGGGTTCTGATAACTGTGTGTACATGCGTTTCTGATAATTTTTCTTGTTAGGGGTTCATCTTTGTTGCATTATGGTTTTGTTGATCTGATTTTTTTGAGGAGGTGTTATTTGCTGCATAGTTGGTTTAATGTTAGCAACTTGAATTTTTTTGCCCTAGGAGCACTTAGGACTACCTTAGCATCTATCACACCATCATTTGTTACATTTTTTTTCTTAGCCCATACATGAGGCTTGTCATTTGAATGAGTTGACAGGAGATTATCTTTATAAGCTTGAGTATTTCCCTGTGAGATTAGAGGTCTCTCAATGTTAAGGGCTCTATGGACAAGCTCGTCATAAGAGGTAATTCACTACATTTTAAAGTGGAAGGACAAATCTAATCTATATTTTCTATGATGATCCCCACTTGATGTTCATCAAGAAGAGGTAACTTTCTATTACTAGATTTTTATGTCCACTATTCTAAGAAATTAGCGAAAGATTCTCCTTTTTTTTTTTTGAGAGTGTACAACTCTTCTGGACTTATGTCCATGTCAAGGTAAAAGGATAAATGATCTATGAACTTATCGATGATTTCATGGAAATTTTTAATACCGAGAGGTAGTTGAGAAAACCAATCCATTGCAGGACCTGTTAAAATTTGATGGAATAGGCACATTAAATAAGAATAGTTGTAGGCCACCTCCACACACATGACATTGGAATCTTTGGCATAGTCCACAGGACTTCCTCTCCCTTTGTATTTATCAAATTTGAGGATTTCAAAGTGAGGAGGGAATGATACCATTGCGATGTTTTGATCAAATGGATAGGGACATAGATTTTGTCTATGGTACTTCTTTATCTTTCCCATCTGAAGATCCTACATTTCTTGTGACAACACCTTAAGTTGTGATGCTAGATCATCTTGCAAGTTTAGTGGAGGAAAATATGTTGGGATGATAGGTGAGTTATATGTGAGATTTTGATATGATAAGGTGTTGTATGGGGTGTATGGTGGTGTGAGATTCTATGAAGGTGATTGTGGTGTTGATGTTTATGTTCCCAATGCATTTGTATTGGCAATGTTCAATTGAGGATTATAGCAGGAAGTTTTTTTTTTTGTTATTGTTGTTGGGCATATTTTTGAGCTACTAAGGATTGTTGTTATTGTTGAGCCACAAGGGCTTGATGTTGGGCTTTCTATTGTTGTTACACCACTAGGGCTTCCTGTCAGACTTGCTATTGTTGTTGTGTTGCTAAGGCTTCTTGATGGGCTTGGTGTTGTTGTTGTGCTAAGACTGCTTCTTGTCATTGTTGTGTTTCTTGTTGTGCCACTAAGACTGCTTGTTTTAGTTGATGTTCTTGTTGTGATACTTACTATGCTACTAAGGCTACTTGTTGTTGTTGTTGTGTTGTGTGTTGTGTCGCTAAGGCTACTTGCTATTGTTGTTATTGTTGGAAGGATTACTGATAAGCTTGTTGTGCTTGTTATAAAGCCAAGGCATGTGCTTGCAATGTTGGATTGGTTGGTTGTTGGGACATCTATGAAAAAATTTAGGTGTTGATGATAGGTTGGGGGTTTCCTTGGTTTAACATTCCTTGTAAGATAGTGGATTGGGGTGGAGGAATGTAGGTTTGAGGTCCCATTTGAGTTTGCATGGTGAAGGGGACCTTGGGGAAAGAGGAGGATGGTTGCATTAGATTTTGTGATGGTAATGACACACTAGGACCTTGAGTCCATTAATTGAAAAGGTTCCCTTTTCCCATGTCTTGATTATTTCCTTGTGCTAGGGAGGTGGTCAAGGTATTACCTAGATTGATGGGATTCGTGACCAAGGGATTGTTTTGAGATGGGATGGTAATGGATGGGATAGATGTGTTTTAGAAAACCAATAGTGTGGATGAACCAATTGGAGGATTGGATAGAGATGTCCCTACTTGTATTAAGGTTTGACTTTGTATAAGGGTATTTCCTTACCCTTTTGGGTCTACTTGTGACACTTGGTCCACATTACTTTGCATGATGGTGGGAACACTTGTGTTACTCATAGGTATGGATAAAGAGGGGTGTCCTCAATATGTGAAGGTTGTTGTGGAGTAATGAAATACAATAGGTTTATATGGATGTTGAGGATCTTTGGGAACAGGAGGAACACCAAAGGTAGGTGTCCAAGAAATGGTTTGGGATGGAGGTTTGGTATCAAGGGCACCCACAAGTGTCCTTCTTTCAAATGGAAGAGTTAGACCAAAGTCCTTGGCAAGACTAGTTGCAAGACTAGGGGTGGATGTTTGATTTAGCCCTAGTGATGGAGTTGTGAATACTTGTGTCAAATTTTATGCAACAAATGATGGGGAAATTGGAGCTACATTTTCCAAAGCTTGATGTTCCATGATTTCCTCCCTAGTAAGTTCAAATAGGTCATTCATAATGTCTTCAATATCATATGGTCCTGATGGAGATAATGGTTGTTGTGAAGGGAAAAATTTACTTCTTGGATAAAATTCTTGAGGATTTGGATCACTTGAGGCGAATGTGACTTTGGTTTTCTCCATGATTCTCTTGTGTTGTGATCTTGTCTTTACCATAAATTTTGTCTCACCTATGGGAGAGTTATGTTGAGATTTGTAATGTTTGAACTCTCTATTTGACTCAAATCTAGGTAAAAGGGATTCTCTAAGTCTTTTTGGAGCAATGATGATAATGGGAGATGAAAATATTGATGATGTACGAAGTAATCTTTGCAAGCATTTTGGGAAAACAATTTTTACTTAAGAGTTTGATGTTTGATGTTTGGATAAAGGATGTTGATGAACTTGGAAATATTTATTGTAGACTCATGACCTTCAAGATAAAATAGTTCAAAGATGATAACTAACTTAACCAAATGCATGGAAAATGATACATTTCACATACATAGTGGGCAAGTTAGGGGTTCGTTTGATAGATGTTTAAGTCAAAAAGTGTTGGTGTATTCAAATTTTTTGCAAAGTTTGGTGAAGTGAAGGATGAAATTTGATGGAGGGGTGAATGAAATTTTTGACCTAATGTTGACCTAGAGTGAAACTTTATTTGATAAGACCAAGGTAGTGAGAAACATGCTAGACCTCTAAAGTTTTCAAATCCTAATAACCCAATGTTTTAGATAGGTTCAAGATCATGGAAAAGACCAAGGTTTTGACTAAAAAAGAACATGTCCAAGTCTGGATTGTTCCTTGAAACACATTTGTAGAATTTGTATACCAACCTAGTTCGATTTTGGTGAAGTGCTGAAAGATGTTTTTTGAGAGCTTTTGGACTAATATGCCTAAGTGTAAAATGACGACTTGTAGACCTTCTCTCAGGGATTCTAATTTTGCATGAGATCATTTAGAGACTTGTTAAGATTATGAAGAGGCATAATTTTATTTCCACACAGGTGGTGGTAATATGCGCCTTCCAACCTCAACATCGGTTTGTTCCTCTTCTTCATCTAAGATATTTTTTCTGTTTCTCTACTAAGGTGGTGTTTCTTTTGTTTCAAAAGTGAAGCTTCTCAAACTACTAATTATATTGATTTGTTCTCCTTCAATGAGTTCAAAGTTTGGTTGAATAATAGCAGGTGTAAGGTTAGGTGGGAGCGATTGGTCTCCAAATGGTCATGTGGGGTTCAATTTTCTCAATTTATCTTGCTTAAGTGAGTTTATTTTACCATAAACACTTGTCTTGATTACATTTTTCAAACTAAATGCCTATTTCAAAAACATCACAAATTTCACAAGGTCCATTTTGTGAAAATCATGAGGTTGAAGCTATAGTTTCTTATGTTGACTTTGGGAAGTATGGATTAAGATATAATTAAAGATATTTAGAAATCTCTAAGGATATAAATCCTTAGGACAAGCATTAATATCAAGGCTATTTCAAAAGGTATCCATACTTAGACCAAAGGGTTTGAAATTTTTGAGGAAGATTGTAAATGTTTGGTTGCAATGTTTGGAACCAAGTGTGTGTGTGTGTGAATATGTGGAATCAATTAATAAGTTAAAAAAACACACCAATGCAACATTGTATCAAAGAAATATAATTTAAAGATAAACAAACTCCAAACTCACCATATTTCTTCAAAGATGTTCCATTGTCCTCTATCTCCAAGGATTCATTTTAAGTTGCTTGCTCTCAGATTGTGTAAGCAATAGCTCAACAGAATGACAACCTAGAGAATGAGATAATATGTAACATGCATTCCTATGCTAAATGACATGAGCTAATTAAAATAAGATAATGAAACTAAAATAGATTATGCAAGCTTATTCTACCATGATTTGTTTATGCTAAAATGATAAAGCTAAGATTTTATTCCATGCTCAATAAATCTAGGATATAAGATTGCTAATGCTTGATAATGAAACTATAATTCTCACGCTATGCAACTAGATGATTTTTAAAGCACAAAGAGGCCGTATTTATAGAATTTTGGAGGCAAAAGCTTAGTTGGAAAAGATTAACAATTGAAATCGAGCCTGATAAGATGAATGGTGAAAGATCGATAGGTTGGAGAAAAAGAGGGAATATGTTTCCTCCTACAAAACCTTCTCCATTCAAAAATGAAGGAAAGTAGCCATTTGTCATTTTTAGTTATGAGGAGTCAATTGGTAGTTGAAGATAATTCCATAATTAAATAATTAAATAATTTAATTATATGTGACATGTGAATTTAGAAGCTTCCATAATTAAATATTTAAAATATTTAATTATATGTGAAGTGGAGAATAAGAAATGATGATAGTCATGGAGTTTAGAAGAACATTACTTTATTTGAATTAAAATTTCAAATTTAAAGTAATAGGATAATTATTTAGAATAAATTATAAAATTTATTTAATTAATTAAGAGGAAAATAGAAAATGATAATAATTAAATAAATTTATTTATTTAATTAAAATAGAAGAATTAGAAAGTGAATAATACAAATAAATAATTATATTTATTTATATATGTAGATGAAATTATAAGATTAATTAAATATCTCATATTTAATTAATTACCAGACTCGATTAGATGTGACCATTTTTAGATGTATATATTTTTGCCCTCTTTAAAGTGATGTGTTTTACACATTGCTTCAAAGGAAATTCAAATAAAGAAAATTTTCCCCTGACTTTGAAAAATTAATTGATGATGCTATATGCCCCCTCGGGAGATAAATCGTGTGTTTGAAGTTTCTATGATGATGTTTGAAGATTTGGAATGATTTGATGTAGTTTCGCCGATTTATCTCTTGAAATAGCACGTACACCTTAATTACCCCCTTAAAAGGTGGAAAAAGGTAAAAGTCATTATCATTGTTACTGTGCATTTTGGTGAAAATAGAGCTCTGAGAGACTGTAGATGAGATGATGATCCACTATGAGAGACAAAAATTCAAGAGGCTGTGGTGACATCAGAGACCAATTGCTTATGGCCCCTGGTAAGATTTTTAAACCGCTCTTGTGAATTTTTTTCTTGAATTTCACACGCTTTTTTGGAATTTTTGAAATTTGATTTGTTGTTTTAGCGCATGCAAGCTTTATTGTAGCACATAGGTTTGGTCTTTTAGCACATCCAAAGTAGTGCATTTATGCCACAGGTTAGCACATAGGATTGATAAATTAGCACATTCATAGTGTAGCACATCTATTGATAAACTAGTGCATTCATTAGGGGCTTTAGAGCATTTACTGAATTAGCGCATTCAATGAATAGATTAGCACATTGGATAGATAAATTAGCACATATGGTGAAATAGTGCATTGACCCTTTGTTTTAGCGCATCCATGGATCTTTTAGTGCATTTGCTAATTTGGTGCATTGATTGTCTGTTTTACCGCATCCATAAAATTTTGATGTTTTTGATTGTTTGAGGATCATTTCGAGTATAAATAGGATTGATTTATGTTTGTTTCTATATTAGACAACTGATTTGACACAATTGAGTTGTAGCAAGGATAATTGATTTGATTTTTGTGATGATTTAATAAATTTGTCCTCATGTTGAAATGAAAAACAGATAGTAAAATTATAATTTGATGTTGATTTGTAGATAAATTTGTCTTCATGCGTGATGAAAAACAAATAGTAAAATGATTCAATGATGTTTATTTGATGTATGAATTTGATAAATTTTCTTTCATGAATGAAAAAAAAGAGTAGAGATGATGATATTTGATGATGATGAGCTTGCATTTAATTTTCGCATGATTGCTTGATATGAATTCTCGAATGATGTACTTTTCTAATAGATTGATTATATGACCATGATATTGTGATATGATTTATTTTTATTGATATGATGTATAGGAGGATTTTAAGATCCTCCAGGTTAGATAAAGATTTCCTAGGACCTAGGAGATGATTACTAGACTATCACAGCCTGAGATTGCTATGATTTCCAGATGTGGGTTGGGTTCATTGCTTAGGATCCCTTAGTATAGGATCAATAGGGCGTTAGTGACAAATTTTTTGATGGGTGTTTTAGCACTTCCTCAACATAAGTAATGCGTAGGTGCATCACCTCTCTTGAAATGATATCTCCAACAAGTTGCTGAAAATCACCCCAAGGTCTCTCGGGTGTCATGTCATGACATGCATGGAATTTCTTAGTATTTGATGTGATTTTTTTGGAAATCACAAGGAAAACTTATGGGAGTTAGGCTGGAAGGAAGTTGGATCTTAAGATGGAGTTCCTGAGATGGGAAGGTAGTTTGCAATTTGTTGCAGGTTCAAACAACAATCTTAAACTCCTATCTTATATTGAGATTTGGCTTTACAATGTGAAATGAACCTTAGCACAGGTTACTTATTAAAAAAAAGGAAAATGCATAGGGAAGAGAGAAGGTTCCTAGATCTACAACTAACAATGAATAGTGATCATGGAGGGTTCTACTATAAACAACTTAATGGAGGGTTCTACTATAAACAACTTACTTAAAACAAAATTTCACTTAACCAGATTAACTCACAATGCCATGAAACTTTTGCAAGCTTCTAAAGACTACAAATAATCAACCATTCATTCACCATAAAAATGCATGAACAAAAGATAGACATTTGGATCATCTTTAGTTTATGCCCAAACTAACTTTACAAAACTATCTACCATCAGTAAACAACAAAAAGTATGGACAAGAAAAAAATCAACACAACAGAATGCTACACAATCATTGAACAACATCAACTACTCCATCAAATAAAACTAAAACATTCTAAACAACAAAGTAAATATTTCTAAATCAGCTAACTAGGGATATGGACCATGTAACATGCAAAAGAAACCCAAGAATTCACCAAAGGCCAATGAAATTATATTGAAAAATTTGTAGCATGCCTTTACAACAACTCATCTCTCTTCAAAATGAGAGGAGGAGACCCCTATTCATAGTTTTCAAAAGTAAAAATGAGTGGCCAAGATTTAATCTCATTGTGTGGCCAAGATTCACTTTACACTAGGGTTTCACCTACCCCCAAATATTTTACAATTTAAAATACATCCTTAGTCATCTAGCCTATTTTGTCCTTTGTGGTAGCACTGTAGCTCTTTTTTCATTTAGAAAATTTCTATTTTTTCTTTTTGCTGCAACTACATAGTGAGAAAATCATCATCTATTATGGGTTTACTAGCCTCCTTTTGCATTGTGGCATACTCCACAAATTTTCAGGCCTAAAGCTTATCCCACTCCAAAATGCTCGATTGGAGCACTAGGAAATTCAATTTTCTAAATCGGTTGGTGAGAGTGTCCCAATATTGGTCGCTCTTTGGTGTGTTCTCCATTACATGCTCTGATTGGGAGAAGGCTCAAGCAGCAAAACCCATAAAATCTTCTGTGAGTTTGGCTGCAATTCCGTCTTCCATCTTCTTATGGAAGTAGGGCCTTATCTTTCCTGGATCGAGCTCGATGACCGACATTTAAAAATTTGTCATCACCTTTAAATAGTCCACACAAGATGCTTAGGTTTCCCTAGCCTAGTCAATATCTTTATCCAGCTTATGGAGCACCTGCTACAAGATTTCGTTCCTATAATCAAGGCCCAATTTCTAGTTCTGCACAAGCTAGTGATCCTCTTCCGCTAGAGCAAGCTCCTTCTGTAATATTCTTTTGGGAATTTCGAGGATTGCCTCAATTTTAGGATACATAATCCTATATAGTTATGGGTAGTCGGTGCAAAATTTCTTTATACTCTCCACATATCTTTGTACTTCCAGGAACTTGTTTTCTATTTGTACAACATGGCCAATGGCCATGTTTCCATTATATAGGACTTTTTGGAACCAATCTTTGGTAGCCTTGGTCCAACCATTTCTCTTTTCAAGCTTATGGATGTGTTCCATAGATAGCAGCAATGGGGGAGTCATTGATTTGGTAGGGAGCTCATCAGTCGAGGAACATTGTTGAATGTATATAATAACATCTACCATCTATGCCTTTAGCTCCTCCTTAGAGGTCTTGTCCTTGTTCATTTGGTTTACTATGGTGGTGATAAATCCCTAGGGATTATCAATCTTTTGTTCCCTCATTGTTGTATGAAGGTCAATGGTGGAGATATTATAGCTGACCCCTTCCTCACCCACTAGCAGAGTGGAAATTTGTATTGTTCTTGATCCTCAGGCGTCCATAGTTAGCTAGGATTTGACCTTTGGCTTCTTCTTCGTACTTATCTGGGCTTGAGCCAGTATGGCCTCCAACCTTGCCTTTAGATCTGTTAGAGCTAGGGTTTACTTTTATAGTTGCTTCTCGAGCCACTCAAGCATTTGAGTTTCCCCTTTTGGTGATTCATGATCACCCTCTTCTTTGTGTTGGATCTATGATATCTTCTCACCCAAGGCCTCTTATTCTAGTTTGTCCCCTTCATCCTCATCTGAATCATGAAGGACTACCATCACTTTCTTTGGGGATTCAATAGCTACATGCTTCTTAGGGTTGTCTTCATTTTTAGGAGTCCTTCCTTCTTCTTCCTGATCATGCTCGTGTTCTTCAAGATGCTCCAATTCTGGGACTTTTCTTCTTTTTGCCTTCTATTTAGGCTTGTCTTCATCCTTCTTTTCTTTCTCTCCCTCTTCTTTCTTTTTGAGAAGAGACATCTTCTCATCATGTTTGGGGCTTTGATCACACTTCCCTATTGGAGACTTAGTGTCCTTCATTTCTATGTTAGCACCTTTATCTTTAATGGCATATAGTTTTTTAGCCTCTTTCTCTTCAACATCTTTGAGCTTCCAAGCCAACTCCTCTTCAAGGTTGGGATCAAAGGTCTCAATAATTTTTGTGTTTGACCCCTCATCATATTCCTCGGAGGATTCATAGATGACCTTGTCAATAACTAGATGCTCAAATATGGGATGTTCATGAAAATCATCCGCTTCTTCCTCCAACTTCATGGATGCTTCCTTCTGCTTCCTGTCCAATTCTTTTGAAATTTACATTATATCCTCCATCGAGGGTGGCTCGGTAGGAGGAGGAGGGACTGGGATACTAGTTATGGCATGGGCAAGGTGGCTTGCACGACGGGGTTCACAAACATTCCAGAAAGATCTAACGACATATTTTGCATGTATTTGGTAAAAGCTTCTGGAAGAGTGAGATCAAGCATTGTGGTTGTTGCAATGGTAGCTGGAAGGGACAACAATGGATACATAGATGAGGAGGAAAGTGGGGAGGTAGTGGCTGAAGAGGAGTCTACAATTATAATTTGTGCCACAGGAGAAGTGGAGGCAAGGTGGACGGAGATGTCCACTGTGGGTGGTGAGGTGGCAATTGCTACTTGTGGGATAGGCGGGGTGGTAACAAAAGTAGCAGTAGTTGTGGCTAAGGTAGTAGACACAATAGGCAAGGACTTTGGTTGTTCTTCTCCATCATGGAGAGGGTCCTCCTTTATAGTGGGCATCCCTATGAAACTACCCAACTTCTTTGACTTCTTCGAAGTCCTAGTTTCTACAGTCTTCCTCGAAGAGCCCTTGGATTTAGGTTGATCTTCAGTTGCCTCCTTTCTCTTCTTTGATCTTGTGAGGGGAGCAGATGTCAAGAATTCTCCTATCGAGGGGCCATCAGTAGCGACACCATCATCTTTTCCCTTGTGTGGATACTTGGGTTCTACAAATGTTAGCTCTACTCCTTGCCGCTTCAATTGAGAAATTTTATCATCAATCCAATATTTAGTTCTTGATTCAACAAGATTTTTGATAATATTGAGGTCATCAAACTCCTCTTCATTCCAATCTCTTATTGATAATGGAAAATTGGTGATAACATTATACCTCAGGTCCATCGCTATGGTCTCTTCTGTTGGGGATACAGATTCAGACTATCATCAAGATAGGCATCTAAGACAGTAATGCCTTAGTGATTTCAATTCTAAATCACAACAAAGACAACCAACTATGCTATAAAGTGGAAACAACCATAGTTGATCCCCCATTGATCCTTTGAGAGAAGTGAATTCAACAAGAAATAGATTCAACATAAACAGATACCATAAAAGACTAAAAGAAGACACAAATATATACGTGGGGAAAACCCTTTCAAGTAAAAACCCCACACTCCAAAAGTTTGAGCCATTGTATTATTCAGCAATAGAGAACCAGTTACAATACAATATCAGGCTCAAAGCCAATACAGGAGTTACATCTTGTTCTATTGGAGAAATAACAGGTAACCGCAAGATTCCTTTTAGCTCCTCAGATGACTGTCACAACCAACCTCATGGCCAACCTAGTCATTCGGTGTCCAATGATTCCCATGCCCAGATCCGAGAGATAGAGTGTTCATAGTTACAATGCCTAAGCAAATTGCTCGAACACCCTCTCCATCTCTCTACAAATCTCTTCACACCTTCGGCTCTCCAACCTACAAGTCCAACTTCTGCAATCTTGCATCATGCATCATGCATTATGCTTGCAGCCCCATGCTCATGCATTCACATGCCCGCGCATTCTGCTCATAGCCTCATGGTTGCACATTCAGCTCGCACATCTCGCACTTGCTCTGCAATTCATGACTCCAACTTAACTTGTCTAACTTCTGAGAAATAACACATCTCTCATACATATGTCACCGACTTAGAAGAGTCCTACACAACATTGAATTCCATCCTCAAATTATGCATCTGGTTGGATCTGATAGATCTCCTACAACAAGTCATCATTGCATTCAAAGCCATTACTCAAAACGATTGAGCTCGCCACCCTTCGTTGACAAATGCAGCTACCACAATAACTATCTTGCTATCCGTCCAATCACTATTCAACTAGGTGCCATGCTTCCAAGACCCATCAACAATCGCAGCTGATAGAGCAACCAAAATGGTCAAACAAACATCGGGCGCGACCAAGACTTCAAGTCATTTCAAACATTGTCAGAGCCGAAGTCGAAACACGAGTTGAAACAGGACTCCACCAAAAATATATACTGTCGGAGTCGAAGTCAGAGACGGAACTGGATTCAAAACATGACTCCATCAAAATTACAAGTTCAGGAACCAATTCGGTTCCGCGTCCACCCATGACAAAGGGGAACTCATTAGAAATAGTTCTAACCAGGTAAAGTCAACCTGGGGTCAAAGTAAGACGGGAACATAAAAGATTGGAGTCAGAACAAGAATAGAAAACAAGACTTCACCAAAAAAGTCCAAGATCAGGAACCAATCCGGTTCTGGTTCTGTCTCCACCAATTGCTAGAAACACCAATCCAGAACCAAGACAAGGTGGAGGAAAACACCCCGAGGAGAATCCAAACATCTAGAGGAACTTGATCACAAAAGCAGGAGTCGGGCTCGGAGTCAGAATAGAAACTGAAATAGGAACATGGCAAACGGACATTGCTAAATCCAAAACTGGTCCTGCCTCCACCATAACCTAGCAGAGAGAAACAGATTGCCAAAGCCAAACCTGGAACATGACAAAAGGAACAATTCCAAGTTCCAATCCGGTTCCCCCTCCACCAAAACAAAACTCGAAGATCCTAGAAAGCAGGGAGTGGAGCTAGAGACAGAATGGGAACAAACACAGAACAAGGCAAATGAAACAATGCCAAGTTCCATCCCGGTTCCGCCTCCACCAGAACAAAAGTCTTTGCCAAGGAAAATAAGAGAATTCACTTGAGTCTTCAAAGGGGGTCAAATAGAAAGTTGAGGCAGAATTCCCAACAATCTCCCACTTGCTGAAGACTTTCAGGCATCCTCCAAACAAGCCCGAACAAGGACCAACACATGCTCTCACACACCAATCAAGACCACTGCAACAACATTACAAAGATGTCCACCACCTTACGCAACAATTCCAAACACAGGAACACACCAAGGTGAAACAACAACAGTCTCAGGAATGAAAGCAAATGATCCTCCAACTAGCAAAGGAAAAAAAATAGCAAAGCACCACTCCAACCACCTCTAGAACAAGAAAAAACCAACCAGCTAGAAAGGAAACCATGAACTAACTGCCCTCATCCAACTGATCAAACCCACATGACTAAAAACTAGCACCCACAACTCATGCTGAAACATCCAACCACCCATACCTTAAAGGTATGACCTAAAAGTGAACTCATGCCATCAAAAGAAACCCACCCATCTCAGTAGCAAACAAGCACCCTGTGTCAACCAGTCATAGACCAAACACGTCCAAGTACTCCCACTGCAATGGCACTGTCCAGATGAGTGCAAACAAAGCACCATCACAAATGATCCAGGCATACCAAGTCCACCACACCCAGCATAAAGAAATGTAACCATGTAGTTCCAAGGAACATCCACACTGATCTGCAACATTTGCAACCACCTGGTGCAAGAAAAATTTCTCTCAACTGTCTTCCACAGTTCTTCCAAACACCTCCAAAGCTGACTAAAGAAAGAAGCATAGGCACATTCGTGTCATCACCCAGGTGACAACACATGACCACAAATAGTGACCAACCCGGCACTACAAAGGCAACTCACATCTAAAGTCACAAGAGCAATCAGGAAGAACAAGACCAGATAAGAGAGAAACTGCAAATCAACAAGAAAAAAGCCCTTCTACAAGCACTTCTAAGTGCCAGTTGTGTCAAGAATGAACTTCTTTACATCCCAAAGGGAAAAGCCTTGACAACATCCAACAAAACATGGATGTAAGCTCCTCAAAGAAGATCAGAACTACCCATATAACCATCTCCTGTTAGTCTTCAAAAGCACAAGGAGATAGACTATGTTGTCCAACCTTTCATTATGAATCCTCCCAAACCTAAACCAACTCAAGATTCATATCATGAAACATAAAGCATAAAACACCTGAAAAGTATAATGGGTAAATACTTTTCACAATGATACCACTGCCGAGTAGACCAAGAAGAAAAGAGAAACATGCTCATCCAAGATATGCAGGCCATCATGGCTAACCTAAGAGCATTCTCCTTCAAGGTCTCTATTGAATTTACATTCAACCAAAGTGCAGGCTTCTCAGAATTTCAGCTGTAACAACAACATTCACTTAAGAATTCAAGCCTCACCTTTATTCTTCATGCATCCATGAGTATCAACACCTGTCATCTCATGCTAACTCCAAATTGTAGCATTGCAATAACCATGAAGTCCTCCAACATATGACCAATGAACTCAAATTAAAGAGAACCCCCAGACCACTGTCAAAGTTCCATGGCCTAGAACATGAACTTATCATGACACCATGATCTACACATCTCCAAGGGAGATACCATGCTTCAAGTGAACTATCCATGGTCTTCAAGAGAAAAACAACATGCCAAAACTCTAATTGCACAAGCAAGAGTATACCATGACATAAAGCAAACAACTCTAAACCAACATCACCTGTCAAGCACCACCAGCAACTCAGCCAAAGACTACCAAGGTCCTTCATGGCTCCAAAGTGCTACACATCTTCAAATAGTGAACATGCAGATGCAAATTTTGCAACACCAAAGAAGACACCAGTCATTGCTAAAGCTCCCACTGAAATGTGACACTGAGCTTTCCAAGCACCATGACTGACCACACCATCACTGTCAAAAGCTTACACTATGCCAATGTACCCAACTCTCCATGACATCATGATCCACATGCTTCAGGTCCCCATCATTGACTATTCAGGTACTCAAATGCCATTCCTCCTCTCATCTCAAAACAGCTACGCCAATGCACAAGTGACCACAGACAAGGTTAGCTAATAGATTTGCACAACACGGTTACACCCTCATGGATATAGATAGTCCACTTCTAAGTTGTCTCACAACAAGCATGTAGGTAAGGATAGCCTACAATGTTGCACAAACCGTGGATGCAACCAAAAGTCAACCTGCAAATCTATCATTGCACTGGAAACTGCAAAACTGAGATAATCAAAGAAAACTGCCAAAGCAGACAATCATGACTCAAACACCAGATCAGCAATAGATCTGATTTTCCAGTCACGTCCACAACCCAAGCACCAAAGTCTAGAAAACCATCAAAGCATACCACAAGAATGTTGAAGGAGAAACATACCAACACTCCCATGCAGAGAAGACAAAACTCCTCAAAACCAGTCGAACTACAGCTATCTCATCTAGTCACACCCTAGAAACCAAGATCTAGAAAAATAACAAACAACAATTCCACAAAACACAAGTTTTCCTTGACCATGCTAAACCTGCAAAAAACCACAGTGTTTCCAAAACACCCACACACCTCCATATTCACTACTCATCTAGACAACTTAGGAGTCTACACACAACAATCACAGTAAACCAGAACAATGAAAGAACAAGAGAATGCACCATAGACTTTTTAAGAAAATCTACACGAAACCCTCATAGCCAAAGACATGAATTTGAACCATGCAAGTGCAAGAAAGAGGCTCACAGGAACAACAGGTCCATTTCAGACCAATTCCAATGCCACATTCATACACAAGCACAAGGAAGAGCCAGGCTATCCAAAAGTTGCAGACCACCAAGGTCACCTCATAGCCTCCATGCAATCAGTGCACCAGAGAAAATGCCTTCAGTGCTAAGTTAGAAACACCCAGCACAAGCACAACATTCCATAGCTGAACAACGACACAAGCTAGTCCATACCATCAAGGAGCCTCTCACACAGACACCCAGTATGAACACCACGCTTTGCTGCAACACAACCATGAACACATCTCATGCCCTTTGCATCAGGAACAATGTTACCAGTCAGGAGCTTCAGATCATCTTGCCACAACATGACCCACTCCATACTTTTCCAGCATCTTTCAAACTGTATGTTGAATCAATGAAACACACACTTCCACTCACTGAAGGACCAATCACAACCGATTTCTCCAGACTTCCTCAAGCTTGCCAGGCAAAGAAATCACCATAGGAGAAAACTCAGAACTTCTGCAACCAAGAGAAGGCTCTGATACCACTTGTTGGTATCATCAAGCCTCAACCTCCTCCAAACTAGCTCTGATACCACTTGTTGGGGATATGGATTCGTACTATCATCAAGATAGGCATCTAAGACAATAGTGCCTTAGTGATTTCAATTCAAAATCACAACAAAGGCACAACCAACTATGCTATAAAGCAAAAACAAGCATAGTTTATCCCCCATTGATCCTCTAAGAGAAGTGAATGCAACAAGAAACAGATTCAACATAAACAGATACCATAAAAGACTAAAAGAAGACACAAAGATATACATGGGGAAAACCCTTTCAGGTAAAAACCCCACACTCCGAAAGTTTGAGCCATTGTATTATTCAGCAACAAAAAACCAATTACAATACAATATCAAGCTCAAAGCCAATACATAGTTACATCTTGTTCTACAGGAGAAATAATAGGTAAGCACAAGATTCCTTTCAGCTCCTTAGATGATTGTCATAGCTAGCCTCATGGCTAGCCCATTCATTTGGCCTCCAATGATTCCCATGCCCAGATCCGAGAGATAGAGTGTTCACAGTTACAATGCCTAAGCAAACTTCTCGAACACCCTCTACATCTCTCTACAAATCTCTTCACACCTTCGGCTCTCCAACTTGCAAGTCCAACTTCTGCAATCTCACATCATGCATCATGCATTATGCTTGCAGCCCCATGCTCACGCATTCACATTCCCGTGCATTCTACTTGTAGCCTCATGGTCACGCATTCAGCTCGCACATCTCACACTTGCTCTGCAATTCATGACTCCAACTTAACTTGTCTAACTTCTGAGAAATAACACATCTCTCATACATATGTCACCGACTCAAAAGAGTCCTACACAACATTGAAGTCCATCCTCAAATCATGCATCTGGTCAGATCTGATAGATCTCCTGCAACAAGCCGTCATTGCATTCAAAGCCATTACTCAAAACGATTGAGCTTGCCACCCTTCGTTGACAAATGCAACTACCACAATAACTATCTTGGTATCCATCCAATCAATATTCAACCAAGTGCCACGCATCTAAGACCCATTAGCAATCATAACTGACAGAGCAACCAAAACAGTCAAACAAACATTGGGTGCGACCAAGACTTCAAGTCATTTCAAACACTGCCAGAGCCGGAGTTGGAATAGGAGTCAAAATAGGACTCCACCGAAAATACATACTACTGGAGTCGAAGTCGGAGATGGAACTAGAGTCGAAACATGACTCCAGCAAAATTAGAGGTTCAGGAACCAATTTGGTTCCGCATCCACCCATGGCAAAGGGGAACTCATCAGAAACAGTTCTAACCGAGCAAAGTCAACTCGGGGTCAAACCAAGACGGGAACACAAAAGATCGGAGTCGGAACAGGAACAAAAAACAAGACTTGACCAAAAAAGTACAAGATCAGGAACCAATCCGGTTCCAGTTCCGCCTCTGCCAACTACAAGAAACAACAATCCAAAACTAGGACAAGGTGGAGGAAAACACCTCGAGGAGAATCCAAACATCCAAAGGAACTTGATCCTAAAAGCAGGAGTCAGGCTCGGAGTCAGAACATAAACCGAAATAGGAACATGGCAAACAGACATTGCCAAATCCAAAACTAGTTCTGCCTTCGCCAGAACCTAGTGGAGAGAAATAGACTATCGGAGCCGGAGCCGAATCCAGAGCCAAACCCGAAACAATGCCAAGTTCCAATCCAGTTCCACCTCCGCCAAAACAAAACTCGAAGATCCTAGAAACTTGGGAGCGGAGCTGGAGACGGAACAGGAATAAACTCGGAACAAGGCAAATAGAACAATGCCAAGTTCCATCCCAGTTCTGCCTCTACCAAAACAAAAGTCTTTGCCAAGGAAAATAAGAGAATTCACCTGAGTCTTCAAAGGGGTTCAAACAGAAAGTTGAGGCAAAATTCCCAACATCTTCTTCAACCACTTGCTCCGACACAAGAAACAACTTGACCATTTTGATGAAGTACGTCATCATGAACATGTATTGTTGCATACGCACCTCCTTGTCATTCTTGCAATCTGCCCAAAATTCCTCGACATTATGTAGGTGGGCATACTCTACTCCAACCATTTTCCTTAGCTTTCCATATGGATCCATCTGTGGCCAGGTAGTATAGATCTTTAGATTGTATTTTCCTAGCTCCTTGTCAGAGTTTTCCACACATTGAGATGTATGGATCTCGTACTGTCCTTGTTCGAAGGAGAGGGGATAGGGGACTATTTCCCTATTCTTGTCACTTTGAAGGGTGTGTGATCACTGTAGCTACCTGGAGACTTCAAGTAATATTTTCTGGTCATTTGGATACTAGGGCAGCTTATATGGTTTATCTGAGAATCCATCAACATAGATGTAGGTGAATTTTGGAAATTATATAAATAGGAATCTAAACCGGCGGATGAAGGCACTAGCACTATGTGAAATTCTCCTTTCAGGATCACCCCCAAGCAATTTGATGATGCAATCCTTGAAGGTGTCATTAACCTTGCAGTAATCCCTCTTGAAATTTCTATACTGAAGTTGAGGGTACCTGTCATACACTTTTAGAACCATTTGTTGATCTAGATTTAGTGTTGCTAATAGACCTCTATATTGGGCATGGTCAGAAAGCAAGTATACAAGATATGACATCATGTAGAAATTTGATGTTTTCTTCACGACCATAAACTACTCATGCAAGTAGTCACTGATCATTCCCACCCAATAGAAATATGTATCCCCTTAGATGATTTCTTCAATAAAATAAAACATCCATTCCTGAAAGAAAGTTATGGTTGGAAGGCCCATAACCTTACTTAGAAGAGTTACCAAGTCGAGGTAATCCTCGAAAAAGTCAATTTGGAAGAGTTTCCGAGGCACCTATTAGCACTACCACTCTTTTCCTTCATCCAATATTGATTAATCAATTTCTTGCACCTAAGGGGATCTTCATCCCACATCTTCTTGCCATATTCCATGGAATTTTGCTCCATTTTTCTAAAGGTAGGAATGTGGAAGGTTTTTTGTATTGACTTGGTAGACAAGCCAGCTAATACATTTCCATCTGTATCCACTATTGTTCTAGTTTTTTCCTGGTATGCCTCTCTATAGGCCATTACAAGTTTGGGAGCAATGAGGGCTGGCGGGAATCCTACAGCCTTGTCTTATCAACTACTTCTGATTTTCCTAGCGTTTTCCATCTTAGGATTGAGCCTGACCCTTTGTTTGAACTCATTTATGTCTATGTGTCCCAGATTACTATCTGAGATATCTTTCCATTCTGAAGGACCTTAGAGTTAAGCGGATCCCCTTGGAACTTTTACTTCATTTGGTCTTTATTCTCCTTGTCATGAGGTGATTTTGCAATTTTCTTCCCTTCATCTTTCTCTACGGCTGCCCTCGAGGATCCAGCAGTTGGTTCCATATATTGTAACCAAGGGAGTAGTAAATGATTCAAGCATAAAGTATAAGGGATGTTAGCCAAAATATTGCAAAATAATGTTAGATTAGGTAAGTCATGCTTTAAAAGGCATGGAAATCCTCTAAAAAAATCACTTTTATCTTTCGTTCGGAGGAAACTGGGCAATGTGGGCCCAAGGGTGCGGACTTCCCTAGGCTGGTAGTTGTTTTAGTGTCTCTGCCATTAAAATGACACTGGCAGGACAGTAGCCCATAGACATAGTCCCGCATTGTGGGATCCACAGGGCAGAGGATGGTAGAATATGCAGGCTAGAGGACATGGAAGGATGTGAAGGGTTGGTTGTCCAGAATGACAAAGAGGGCACAACGACCCCTAGATGGAGTTCTGCAGTGTCAGATCCACAGAGGGCCATGTCAATACACCTTCCACTTAATCTTGCTTAAATAATCTAGTGGTGAATGGAACATCAGGTTTCACAATGCGGGGAGATGGGAGTTGAAGGTCGTTTGTGAAGGAAAAACCAAAATGGAGTCTCGCAGATGGAAGTCTACACGACCTCACCCGCTTGAATTGAGGCTTAGTTATTTTGTGCATGTTTAAACATAGATGACATTTTCAGGGGCGGGGTCCAAGGGTCAGAGAGATGAAACCAACCGGTCATCCAAAATGGCAAGGAGCTAATGGCCGGTAGTAAGTGGAGGTCCATGTCAGCGGGCCTAAGAGGGACGGTGGATAGTTCTCTTAATTTTTGGATTTTGCAATGTTTTTGAATGGTCGATGCAAGGGTAGGATTTGGTAAGAAGAGGTGCGAGTCTGAGAAGCCATTTTTGGAGTGGTAAAATTTAAGAAAATTTAGTGGGCAGAGACCCGCATAGGCGGACTCGACGGGGATGACAGACATGTCATTTAACTTATGAAAAAAATAAGGCCTGCACTTTGTCAACCACCTAGGAGGGATCCGATGATTGGAAGGGTGCAACGAGATAGTTGTTTGAAATGATAGATTTCAAAGAGAAAAATGCACAAAGGGATTTGTGTTGACAGATGTGCAAGGATTGGATGACAATCTACTTTGACTTGTGAAACTTTGAAAGCTTGGAACGACTAAGAGGGGAGGTCACTCCGCGAAGGTGGGCCTGAGAGGGATGGCGGCTGATTTTGAAAATTTTACATTTTTGTAGGAAAGGGGAATGGTCGAGAGGGTGGAGTGAGCCCAAGAGGCATGAAGGACATCCATAAGAATGGTGGCAAAGCTTCCAAGTTTTGAAGGGCTTCAAATCATCATTTTCAAGGTTTTCTAAGTTTTTGACTTATGGGTTTTATAGGGAGGCCACCTCTTTACCAAGTTTTAATGTTTTTCCAATAAGACACTTAATTATTTTATCCATTTAAAAGAAACAAAAATGGTGTGGGAAATGAGAAACTCACCTAATGATCCCGTGTTGAACAATGATGAAAATGTGTTTTGAAGGATGATTGAATTGATAGGGGAAGCTTACTGGTGCGATGACGATGAATGTTGGGCTCTGAAACCTTACTATAAAAATAATTTGATGAAAATGATAGGTCGAGCATGATATTTATAGGGAATTTTAGCATTTAATGCTCACAATAAATGTTCGTACGGTGGCACGGTAAGTTGGTGAATGGTCATTTCGTCAATGGCACCGGAAAGGGCAGAGTCCACAGGAGGGAAGGCAGCTAGTTGATTGTCCCCTAAAGTGAATGCGGTTCTTGTGAGGCGGGATGATGCCAGGAATCCACCATACAAAATGACAAAGGCATTAGAGAAGCATGCATACGGTGGCCCACAGGGGCAGATCCACAATGGTTCAAGGAAGCCAACTTTAACCTTTGAATGAAAATAGCCAAGGGGACCTCGCAAGGACCTAAGACTTAGAAAATTTGAGGGGAGTAAAGTGTGATTGAATCAAGGTCATTCTTCAAGGGCTCCTCAATCACTTAGAAATTAGAATAGGGGCATGCAAAACAAGGCAAAGAAAAAATGACCTGACACAAGTGAAAAGAGAGGGTCTCCATTCCGAACAGGGCATGTGTGTTATAGGAAGAACAAATGGTGACTCTATTGGGAGAATGATCTTTCCATTCTAATGATAAACATTCATTCAGAACCCAAAATCTATGGTTTCGCCGACCAGATGCCAATTTCCAAGGTTGAACTAAGAAGCAGGTTAAGGATAGGATCCTAGGTTGAATAGCATTACAGGGTTATCATGGAAGTGTGTGCATGATGAGTTCATTTCCTTTCCTTAGAAGTTGTGTAGGAAACTACTGACCAGGAAAGGATAAGCTACGTAAATTGTCTAACCCCAATATTAACCTAGACATTGCTTCGCTACTAGCCAGGCATCCATAGCCCCAACGAAGTTTTCTTTGTGACCCCATGAACATAGCTCTACTGCCAGCTAGGCATCCATAGCCCCAGTAGAGATATTCATGCACCCATACAGTTGCTAAATTTTGACTTTTCTTTTATCTTCTAATGTTTCTTTTGCAGTACTTTCCTTTCTTTTGGCTCAATCATGTAAGCATTGAAGCTCACTATGGGTTTGGAAATCACAATGGTCACTGGAGCAGACTTAATAATTTTGACTTGTCCACCCCTCTTAGGAATTACCATACAATTCTTCAAAAACATTTAAAGTGTGATTTGTGTATGATCCATGATAAGCATAAAAATATTCAAACAAGGATGCAATCCTAGGTTAATTCAAAGTCCAAAGGAAGAAACCAACTCCCAAAGGTGTTCAAAAATTGATAGTCAGGAATGAAGGCTTATCAAGAGAACAAAAAAGGGCGGGTAGTAGAATGAACCGTTCGTCGAACTGAGCATGGCCACTGCACCAGGAATAAAAGACACCCTCAACAAAGGAAAAACAACCTAGAGACAAGCAAAACAAAACAAAAGCAGATCAAAAAAGAAAAGAAAACCTATCCTAACCTATGTACAAATATTTACAAAAGATGAGCTGCAATACCTTAGGGGAGGAAACAATGCTTGAGGTTCTTCCCATTGACTGACAATGGGATGTCTTCACCAGTTAAGGTCTTGAGGCAAAAAGCATTTATCCTCGAGGATTTCAGTGATATGGAAGAGGCCAAGCCACAACTTGTTGAATTTATCATATCCCCCTTTCTTCTCATGGGACTTGTCCCAGCATAGGACTAGATCAACAATTCTAAAGGCCTTTACTTTGGATTGAAGATTGAACCATCTTTTGACGATTCCTTGATGTTTGGAAAAAATTTCAATAGCATGGTCACCTACTTCTTCTAAGTGGAGAAGCTCAGCTAAGCGAGCCTCCCTTCGATCCCCTTCTTCATAAAAGGTGTTAATGAACTGTAGGGTTGGGATTTTGAGGTGAATTGAGAACACAGGCTCAAGGTCGTAGATGAGGTGGAACGAGGAATATCCTAAGGTAGCTTTGTGTTATGTGCGATCTGCCCAAAGGGAAAAATGGATTTGGGTATTGCCAATCTTTGGGATTCCTATCAAGTAGCTTCTTGATGATGGTGATTAAGTTCTTGTTGGTCAATTCAACAAGGCCATTGCCTTGGGGATAATAGTTAGACAAAAACTTAAGGGAAATATTGTGATCAAAGGCTTAACCAAAAAATTTCAGTGAAGCAAAAGTAGAACCATTATCATAGACTAGAGCATAGGGCAAACCAAAATGATTTATAATAAAAATTTCAAGGAAATCAGTAACTACCTCTATGGTACATTTCCTACACGCAACAACTTATGTCCATCTAGTACAATAATCAGAGGCAGTTAGAATGTACCTATGACCCACAAAAGATAGTGGGCTTATTAGACCAATGAAGTTGAGACCCCATTGCGTGAATGACCTTATGTCTAAGACTGGTTGCAGTGGGACAACAATGTTCCTTTCTCTGGTTGCAGCAGTCTGACAAATGTGACATGTGCTGACATGATTATGATCATCCTTGAACATTTTGGGCTAATAGTACCCTTCCCTCAAGATTTGATGCATGGTGGAAGGAGCAGAACCATGACCAGTACCAAATTTATTATGAAACTCCCTCAAAACCTGATTTGCTTAATCGTTGTCAAGGCATCTTAGATAGACAACTTTGTGGTTCCTCTTGTATAGTATGGATCCCTGTAGCATGTAGCTTTTTCTCTTCAGTCTAAGGGAACCTTTCTATACTCCTTCCAAGTGAGACAAACACCTATGGTTTAGCAAGTAATAGACAATATCATCCACTCCCCTGGGGAGACATCCTCCAGTTGATATTGTTGAACTATAACTTCGGGTCCTACTTCAACCGTTGCTTCAACTATTTTTTGGGTGACTGCCTGCCCTTTAACCAACTTCATTGGTTGGATTTCCATATCATATTCTTGTAGAAGGGTGACCCACTTTTCTCATCATTCCCCTAGTTTGTTTTGCATCAAGAGTGTCTTCACTGTCGGGTCAAGTACTATGGAAAATACCTTGTTGCACAAGATATAGTGCCTGGAATTTTTGAATTCTCTAATAGGAGCATATGCCTTATTTTCTACATTGTGATGTCTCATATCAGTGTCCTTTAAGGGAGCACTCATAAAATCAATTGGGTTCTCATTTTCGTCCTCGTCTTTCTGAGTCAATATGCTAGCACATGAGTGATCTGAAGTGAATGAATAGACATAGAATGACTTTAGGTAGTTTGGTCTAACTAACTAACATGGGCACATCAGTGATTTATTTCTTGATTTCTTCAAAGGCCTGATTTTCCTCTTGATTCCACTCAATTTTGGCATCCTACTTCAGCATGGCATTAAGAGGCTTGACAATTTCAACAAAGCCCGTAATAGGTTTTCTGACAAAATTAATCTTTTCAAAGAAATATTTTAGTTCTTTCTTGCTGCCTGGAAACCAAATCTTCATTATGGCTTGGATACACTTGGGGTCAATGGAAATCCCTCTCTTAGAGAGGACATGTTCCAGCAACTTGCCCTCGGTGACCCCAAAAATGCATTTCTTCGGATTCAAGGAAATGCCAAATTCCCTAAATTTTTGGAAAACCTTACATAAATCAGAGACATGATCTCCCCTAATCTTTGAAAATACTGTAAGATCATCCATATAGATAATAATGCACTTACCAATAATTTCCTTGAAGGTGATATCCATCACACATTGGAAGGTGGCACCTGCATTGATCAATCCAAAAGGCATTCTCCTATTTATGAAGGTTCCCCACTTGGTGGTGAACATTGTTTTATGCCTATCTTCATATTGCACCATCACCTAATTGTACCTAGAGTACCCATCCAGGAAGTAAATCATCTAGGAAACATTAACTATCTGCAATACCTCATCTAGTGAAAGCACACAATAGTTGTCTTTCTCTAAAGCTCTATTCAAATTGTAGATATCAACACACAACCTAATTTCACAGTTCTTTTTCCTTACCAGGACCAAATTCACCACCCACATGGAGTGTCTAACTAGAAATATAATCCTGGTGGACAACAACTTCCATACTTCCTTGTAAATTATTGGCTACAACAACACGTTGATGAGGCATTGTCATTGTCGAAATGGCCGCACATCAGACCTAAGAGGAATAGTGTGCATGATGATTGATGTTTCATATGTTTTCAAACCCTCGTAGCTCCTAGAAACCACATCGGGGTACTTCTTTAGGGCATGAATGATGCCCTTCTTTGCTTCTGGCATACACACTTTTCCAATGAACACATTCTTTGCATCCTCATTTGTTCTGAGGTTATGGGTATCCCACTAGTTTCTGATGGAGTCTTTCTTTGCCCCCTAATCCTAATCTTCAATCTGATCCAAATCAAATATCCACTCCAATTGGACCATACCTCTTGAGATGGTGTTGGTCTTAAGGTTGATGACCCCTTCTATGTCTAGCTCAGCCTCATCAATTATTTGGGTAGAAAACACATCAGAGCTGGTGATGAAATCCAAGATGTGTATCATCGTGAAACACTTGAAAATTTTCCACATTTTCTAGTAAAAATGGAATGGAGGTGAGATAAAAAATAAATCTCTTGAGGCCAGACAATGACAAGGGCTGCAAGGTACTAGCCGCTTGGACTAGGGAATTAGCAGTGTAATTCTAGTAGCTTGGGATCAATTGGATATTAAACGCATCTAGAATTTCTAGAAAATCTCATACCCAATGTTTGTAGTTGCTTAGCCTCCTATCATAGCAAGAGTAGAGTTTTCTTACTTGTTTCATGACCAACTCCAAGTCTCCAAAGACTTGTAACATCTTGAACTTCTTCCTTAATGCCATTAGGAGGCCAAGGACCAATGCCTCATATTATTCTATGTTGTTTGTGCAATAAAACTAAAGTCTATGAGCAGAAAAATATGACTTGCCCATGGGGCTAATCAACTCAAAGCCAACTCTAGCCCCTTGCTTGGACTTTGACCCATCAAAGCATAGAATCTAGAACTTGGAAGAGTCCTTGACCCTGGAATCAATAGACCTGATTTTTACTTCTGATGGCGGCCTTACCTCAACAACCTGAGGAGGTGGAATAGATTGAAAGTGGCTTTGATCTAGCGGTATCAACTGAGCCTCCTCCTTAGGAGTGACCTATCAATTCATGTGCTAAATTTCTATTTGGCACAATCACCACTCAAATTTTGAATGGGAAGTATTGTGTACCCTACACCAACTAGGCAATAGGAGTTCTTAAAAATTCCTTCTAGCCCCCAAACTGAGTTGATCTTGCACACATTTTTCCATGAAGTCTTGGAAGCCATCTAGCAATCCAAGGCTGCCACCTTCACAAGAATCCTCGTCATCTGATTCAATTATCATTTTTGTGCTCTGAGAAACATGGGCTAGGACAATAGGTGGACTGCATAATACAAGAAGGACCTCCTCGATTGAAAATTCTTCATAGTGTTCTTGTTCATCTGAATATGACACGGGGCAGAAATTCTCTAATTTTGTTTCAGCAAAAAACACCTCATTCATGTTGTTATATTCCATAATCATGAACTTCATGCATGGCTCCCGATCTATACGCATCTAGTTTGGCATCCCTTTCCATGGTAGCCACAAGTGGGAATAGTATGTGGCAACATATCCATTCAATGATTGGGTGAAATCCCTTCCTAAGATAATACCATAGGTTTCAGGAATATCAACAACTTGGATGTCAATTTTTTATTGTATCCTTGGATCAACAACAATATGCATGGGTATTCTATTGGTCTCACCAACTATAGTGATCTCAGTTTTATCAAGCTATGTCACCTTGCATCAGGAAGGAGTTGGAACTATTCCCAAAGCCTTGCATATGGTTAGGGGAATGATGTTGGCGGAGGCTCCCAAATCGAGCAAACAATTGTGAAGATTCTTCCCAAATATTCTAATGGTGGTCAAGAAGGGGTGGGTTTCAAATTTTCCTTGAAACAACCCTCTAGAGACGTCCACTTGGGCCACCTAACTCTTGTCTTTATCATTGACTTGGATGTCAATTATTTGTTGTATCCTTGGATCAACAGCAATCTGTATGGGTATTCTATTGATCTCACCAACTATACTGATCTCAGTTTTATCAAGTTGTGTCACCTTGCATTGGGAAGGAGTTGGAACTATTCCCAAATCCTTTCATATGCTTCAAGGCATGACATTGGCAGAGGCTCCCAAATTGAGAAAATAATTATGAAGATTCTTCCCAAATGTTCTGATGGTGGTCAGGAAGGGAGGTGTTTCAAATTTTCCTTTAAATAAACCTCTAGAGACATCCACTTGGGCCACCTAACTCTTGTCTTTATCATTTCCCTTGTTTTGGGCTTGCGCCTATTCCAGTTCCCTAGTAGGTTGCTTGTTTGTTTACTGATTTCAAGGTGGGTCCACTTTCTTATTGAGAACCTATTGAATGACCGACTCAATCTGTGAGTCCTCAAAGGAGACACTCTCAGTGGGTGCTTCTTGGGTTGACCTGGATGAAGGGGTCCCATTGATCATTCTAAAAAAGGTGTTCCTAATAGCTGGAACCTTGAGCAATTCAAAGGCCAACACACTTAACTTGACCTTCTTGAATTCCTCTGTGACATATTCTTCCATTTTCTCAATTTCGGTGTCGTAAGTGGTACTTTGGGAGGAGCTAGTGGGCTGATTTTGGTTTTCACCTTATTGCTTGTTCTTGTTAAAGTACTGCGTAGGTACATGGGGATAGCCTGGGTTGTTGCTAGAATTTGGATCAGGAGGGGTGCTGAAGATGTTAAGCAGGGTGGAGGTAGTGAAAGGACCACCAGCTTGACCATCCACCTACCTATTCCTTATATCATAAGGGGTAGTCCTTTGGTGGAATGTTTGAACTTTGTCTTCTCTCAACTATTCCTCATCTACTAGACCATTGTCTACTGAATTGAAAATCTAGGCCAAAGAACTTTCAGTAGTTACCTCTTCTACTTTTTCATCACTTGGGGTGGCGTCCTCCTTTTCCAACACATTGCTCTCAGCCTTCGAGAAAGGAGCCTAGTTAACCACCAACACCCAAGAATCATATGGTTCGAAAGGGATGATATCCCTACATCCTGAGCTGTCTATGACATTTGGGACCTCTATCTGAAAAATCTATGCGGCCATCTGGAATTCAGGACAATCCAATTCAGAATGTTGGCTCATTTTACAGATGTGGCACTAATCAGACAAGGCAACCTCAACTAGTTATAACCCACTCGTAGTCTTGTTGTTGTTGCTAGGCTAGTCCAGGGGTGTAGGAATACTGCCATTGTTTAGCCTTGTGTTCCACATCCGATTCTACCTCTAGGAAGGCCTTTTGTCAAAGTTTTCCCCTGAATTCTAGCTTTTTCATAATTTTGTCTAAAAGATGTACCGGCATCGCGGTTATCTTGGCCGTCATGACTGTCATGATTGAGGTTGGCCTGGATGCTTCTTTGTGAGGCCCGCAACTGATTATTTTGATTGCTTAAGTGATTCATCTTTGTAGAAATTTTCTTAATCCTTTTTGTTAGCTCATCGATTTGGTCCTTCTTCACATTGTTCGGTTGCGAGGCTGAATTCTAAAGGAAAAATGGTTGCATTGTTGGATGATTTTTTTGAGCAAGCGGGAACTCGGAAGCTTGAAGGTATGTCGACACTTGGGGAAATACAGCATGAACTTGTTGTTGCTGGGGCTATAAATAATGAGGAATTGGGGGTGCTTGGTTCATAGGCTACCCTAGGTGAGGCACTATGGGCAGGTGTGGCACTAGATTCATGAGGTGCGCCTAATGTTGCAGAGCTTGAGTAAGACCTTGAATCTATGTGGGATGGGAAACCTACCCCAAAGAAGGCAGGGGACTAGAAATATTTTTTCCTAGGTTAGTGTTGGCTATGATGGCCTCCACGTAAGCATCCACTAATCTGGTAGGAGCTAGTCGCATCCTTTTCACCAACGCTACCGTGAGGTTATCCAATGCTAAATAGTAAATAGGTAAAACAATGACATCATTGAACGCATATAGGGCTTGTAACCTGGTATATGCCCAGTGGAACCGGTCATTAAAGGAGTTGATTGGCTCATTAATCTCCCTTTGGATGAACATAAACTACCGATATAATTCTGAAGGGCTGATTGGGATCTTGAATTTTTTTAGGAAAGAATCCTTTAGAAGGTCCCATGTGGTAATTGATCCCATAGGCAAGTAGACGTACTAGTAAAAGGCCTCGTCCCCCAAGGAGTAGGGAAAGAGCTAGCAAGCAAAGTCTTCATGTATGATCTGCATATTCTTCAAGGCTATTTGGAAGATCTTAATGTATTCTTCTACCATCCTCTGTGGGTCCCATGGGTTGAACTTTGTGCAAAAGACTTCCATATTCTTTGGCATATCATGGTAAAGGTTGGAGCCTAGAGGAGACAGATTGTTGCTTAACCATGCCATGGGGGGTGGCAGTGGAGGTGGCTATGCCAGATTAACCTGAGGTCACAGAGGAGGTGTAGAAACTAGTGAGACAACACCCAAGAATGGGGGTGCATTGGGTTAGAGGGTAGTGTCTAGGTTGTGGGAAGTGACATCCTAGAAGGTTGTTTGAAGCGGGTGAGAATGGAGATGCACTACCAAGGATGAAGGAGAAGGAGGACATGAATGGAAGGAAGGAGAGGATGATGGTGAAGGTGAGATAGGTTGGTCAAATCTATTGGAGGTAAATGCTTCTCCTCTTTTAGCTCTTCTAGCTCGGGTAGGGAATGGTAGCTCTTGAAATTCCCCTTTATTCAAAGTGGACCTCAAAATTCTGTAAAATATTTTAGGGGAGAATGACCCAATTTAATCCAGCTTATCTCCAAAGAGGCCCTCCTTATAGTGCCATTTTTGTTGATGGGTGTTTTAGCACTTTCTCAACATAGGTAATGTGTAGGTGCATCACCTCTCTTGAAAGGAGATCTCCACCAATAAGTTGCTAAAAATCACCCCAAGGTCTCTCGGGTGCCAGGCCATGACGTGCATGGAATTTCACAGTTAGTATTTGATGTGATTTTGTTGGTAATCACAGGGAATAATTATGAAAGTTAGGTTGGAAGGAAGTTGGATCTTAAGATGGAGTTCCTGAGATGGGAAGGTAGTGTGCAATTTGTTGCAAGTTCAAACAACAATATTAAACTCCTATATTATCTTGAGATTTAGATTTACAATGTGCAATGAACCTTAGCATAGGTTACTTATTAAAAAAATGAAAAGGGGCAAGGAAGAGAGGAGGTTCCTGGATCTGCAACTAGCATTGAACAATGATCATGGAGGGTTCTACTATGGACAACTTCCTTAAAACATAATTTCAATTAATCAGATTAACTCACAATGTCATGAAACTTGTGCAAGCTTCTAAGGACTACAAATATTCAACCATTCATTCCCCATAAACATTCATGAACAAAAGATAGAAGTTTGGAGCATCTTTAGTTTATTCCCAAACTAACTTTACACAACTATCTACCATCAATAAACAACAAAAATTATGGACAAGAAAAGCATCAACATAGCAGAATGCAACACAATCATTGAACATCATCAACTACTCTATCAAAGGAAACTAAAACATTCTAAACAACAAAGTAAATCTTTCTAAATCAACTAAATAGGGAGATGAACCATGTAACATGCAATAAAAACCCAAGAATTCACCAAAGGCCAATGAAATTCTATTAAAATTTCTATAGCATGCCTTTACAACAACTCAACTCTCTTCAAAATGAGAGGAGGAGACCCCTATTTATAGTTTTCAAAAATAAAAATGAGCGGCCAATATTTAATATTATTGTGTGGCCAAGATTCACTTTACACTAGGGTTTCACCTACCCCCAAATATTTTACAATTTAAAATACATCCTTTGTCATCTAGCCTATTTTTTTCCTTTGTGGCAACACTGTAGCTCTTTTGTCATTTAGCAGATTGTTATTTTTTCTTTTTGTTGCAACTACATAGTGAGAAACTCATCATCTATTATGGGTTTACCAACCTCCTTTTGCATCATGGCATACTCCATGAATTTTCCGATCAAGGCCTAGAGCTTATCCCACTCCAAAATTTTGGACTACAGCACTTGAAAATTCAATTTTGTAGATCGATCGGTGAGAGTCTCCCAATCTTGGTCACTCTTTGGTGTGTTCTCCATTACTTGCTTTGATTGGGAGAAGGCTCGAGCAACAAAACCCATAAAATATGTTGTGAGTTTTTCCGCTGTTCTGTCTTCCATCTTCTTATGGAAGTAGGGCCTTATCTTTCTCATATCAAGCTCGATGGCCAACATTTCAAAAAAATTCATCACCTTTAAATAGTCCACACAGTATGCTCGAGCTTCCCTAGCCTAGTCAATTTCTTTCTCCAGCTTCTGTAGCACCTGCTCCAAGATTTCCTTCTTGTAATCAAGGCCCAATTTTCAGTTCTGCACAAACCAATGATCCTCTTCTACTAGAGAAAGCTCCTTCTCTAATATTCTTTTGAGCATTTTGACAATTGCCTCAATTTTAGGATACGTAATCCTATATAGTTCAGGGAAGTTATTGCAAAATTTCTTTATACTTTGCAAATATCTTTGTACTTCCAGGAACTTGTTTGCTGTCTAGACAACATGCCTAATCACCATGTTCCCATTATATAGGACATGTTGGAACCAACCTTCGGTAGCCTTTGTCCAACCCTTTCTCGTTTCTAGTTTATGGATGTTTTCCACAGATAGCAGCAATGGGGGAGCCATTGATGTGTTAGGGATCTCATCATCCATGGACCATTGTTGAATGTATGTTGTTAGATCCACCACCTATGCCTCTAGCTCCTCCTTAGAGGTCTTTTCCTTGTTCATTTGGTGTACTATGGTGGTGACAGATCCTTGGAGATGATCAATATTTTGTCCCCTTGTTTCTATCCCAAGGTTAATGGTGGAGATATTATAGTTGAGCCCTTCCTCACCCACTACCGGGGTGGAAATTTGAACTGTTCTTGATCCTGAGGTGTCCATAGTTAGCTGGGATCTGACCTTTGGCTTCTTCTTCTTCTTCATATTGATTTGGGCTCGAGCCAAGATGGCCTCCAACCTTTCCTTTAGATCTATTAGAGCTTGGATTTTCTTTTCTAGTTGCTTCTCGAGCCACTCAAACATTTGAGTTTCCCCTTTTGGTGATTCATGATCACTCTCTTCTTTGTGTTGGATCTGTGATGTCTTCTCACCCAAGGCCTCTTATTCTAGTTTGTCCCTTTCTTCCTCATCTGAATCCTGAATGACTACTGCCACTTTCTTCAGGGATCCAACAACTACATGCTTCTCTGGGTTTTATTATTTTTTAGGAGCCCTTTCTTCTTCTTCCTGATCATGCTCGTGTTCTTCATGATGCTCTAGTTTTGGGATTTTCTTCTTTTTTCCTCCTCTTGAGGCTTGTCTTCATCCTTCTTTTCTTTCTCTCCCTCTTCTTGCTCTTCAAGAAGAGACATCTTCTCATCATGTTTGGGGATTTGATCATGCTCCTTGTTGGAGACTTAGTATCCTTCATTTATGTGTCAACACCCTTCTCTTCCATGGAAAGCATCTTTTCAGCCTCTTTCTCTTCAACATCTTTGAGCTACCAAGCCAAATCCTCTTTAAGGTTGGGATGAGAGGTCTCCTCAATAATCTTTGCATTTGAACCCTCATCATCTTCCTCAAAGGATTCATAGACGACCTCATCAATTACTAGACGCTCAAATATGGGATGTTCATGATAATCATTTGCTTCTTCCTCCAACTTCTTGGTTGCTTCCTTCTGCTGCTTGTCGAATTCTTCAAAAATTTGCATTGTAGCCTCCATCGAGGGTAGCTTAGTAGGAGGAGGAGGGATAGAGAGACCAGTTATGGCATGGGCGAGGGCAGCCTGCACTGTGGGGTTCACAAACATTCTAGAAAGCTCTTATGTCATATTTTAAATGCATTTGGTAAAAGCTTCTAGAAGGGTGAGAGAGAGCATTGTGGTTGTTGTAGTGGCAGCCAAAAGAGACAACGATGGAGACATAGATGAGGAGTAAAGTGGGGAAGTAGTGGCTGAAGATGAGTCAATAGTTATAATCTATGCCACAAGAAAAGTTGAGTCAAGGTGGACAAAAATGTCCACTATGGGTGGAGAGGTGGTAACAATAGTGGTAATGGTTACGACTGGGGCAACAGACACAATAGGTGGGGACTTCATTTTTTCTTCTCCCTCATGGAGAGGGTCCTCTTGTATAGTGGGAATCCCTATGAAACTACTTGACTTCTATGAATTCTTCGAAGTCCCAGATTCTGCAATCTTCCCCAGAGACCCTTAAATTTAGGCCGATCCTCAGCTTCCTCCTTTCTCTTCTTTGATCTTGTGAGGGGATGAGATTTCAAGGCCTCTCTTGTTGAGGTGTCATCAGTAGTGGCACTTTTAGCTTTGCCCTTGTGTGGATGCTCGGGTTCTACAAATGTTAGCTCTACTCCTTGTCACTTCAATTAAGCAATTTTCTCATCAATCCATTGTTTAGTTCTTTCTTCAACAAGCTTTATGATAAAATTGAGGTCATCGACCTCCTCTTCATTCCAATCTATTTTTGGTAATGGAAATTTGGCGATGATATTATACCTTGGGTCCATCACTGTGCTCTCTTCTTCAACCACTTGCTCCTGCACATGAAACAACTTGACCATTTTGATGAAGTAGGTTGTCATGTGCATGTATTTATGCATATGCACCTCCTTGTCATCCTTGCAATTTTCCCAAAAGTCCTCCACATTACTTATATGGGCATACTCTACTCCAACTATTTTCCTTATCTTTCCAATAGATCCATTTGTGGTCGACCACTATAGATCTTTAGATTGTATTCGCTCAACTCCTTGTCAGATTTTGCTACACATTGAGATGTATGGAGCTCATACTGTCCCTATCTAAAGGAGAGGGGATAGGGAATCTTGTCCTATGCTTTCCACTCAAAAGGGTGTGTGATTGTTGTAACTACTTGGAGACTTCAAGTAATATTATTTGGTCATTGGATATCAAGGTACCTTATACGATTTATCTAATAATCCCTCAGCTTGGATGTAGGTGAATTTTGGAAATTGTACAAATAGGAATTCAAACAAATGGATGAAGGCATTGGCACTATGTGAAATTCTCCTTTCAGGATCACCCCCAACCAATCTGATGATACAGCATGTGAAGGCGTCATTAACCTTGCAGTAATCCCTCTTGAAATTTATGTACTGAAGCTGAGGGTACTTGTCATACAATTTTAGCACCATTTGTGGATTTGGATTTGGTGCTGCAAATAGACCCCTATATTGGGAATGGATGGCAAACACGTATATCAGATATGACTTCATGTAGAACTTTTATGTTTTCTTCATGGCCAAAAACTTCTCATGCAAGTACTCACTGATCATTCTCGTCCAATAGAAATATATATCCCCTCAGATGATTTCTTTAATGAAATTAAACATCCAATCCTGAAAGAAAGTTGTGATCAAAAGGCCCATAACTCTACTTAGAAGAGTTACCAAGTCATGGTAATCCTAGAAAAATCACTTTGGAAGAGTTCCTAAGGCACCTTATTAGCACTGCCCCTCTTGTCCTTCAACCAATGTTGATTAATCAATTTCTTGCACCTGAGGGGATCTTCATCCCACATCTGCTTGCCATATTCCATGGAAGTTTGCTCAAATTCACTAAAGGTAGGGATGCGAAAGGTTTTCCCTATTGACTTGGTAGACAAGTCAGCTAATATGCTTCTATCCCTATCCACTATTGTTCTAGTATTTTCTTGGCATGCCTCTCTATAGGCCATTACAATTTTAGGAGAAATGAGGGCTGGCGGGAATCCTGTAGCCTTGGCTAATCCACTACTTTTGATTTTCCTAGAATTTTCCATCTTGGGATTGTGCCTGACCCTTTGTTTGAACCCATCTATGTCTATGTGTCCCAGATTAGTATCTAAGATATCATTCAATTCTATGAGGACCTCAGATTTAAGGGGATCCCCCTACAACTTGTACTTCATTTGGTCTTTATCCTCCTTGCTATGAGGTGCTTTTGCGATTTTCTTCCCTTTATCTTTCTCTGTGGCCTCCCCCGAGGATCCGGCAACTAGTTCCATATATCCTGCAACCAAGGGAGTAGTAAATTATTCAAGCATAAAGTATAAGGGACGTTAACCAAAATCCTGCAAAACAATGATAGATCAAGTAATTCATGCTTTAAAGGGCATGTAAATCCTCTAAAAAATCACCTTCATCTTTCATTCAGAGGAAATTGGGCAATGTGGACCCAAGAGTGCAGACTTCCCTGGGCTAGCAGTTGTTTTAGTTTCTCTATTGTTAAAATGGCACTAGAAGGATGATGAATCATAGATGGAGTCCCGCATTGTGGGATTGGCAAGGTCAGAGAACGGTAAAATACATGGGCTAGAGGATGCGGAAGGACACAAAGGGTTGGCTATCTGGAATGACAAAGAGGGAACAATGGCCCATAGACAAAGTCCGATGGCGTCGGGTCCATGGAGGGACATGGAAATCCACCTTCCAATTAATATTGCTTAAATAATCTGGTGGTGAATGGAACTTTGGGTTCTGTAGCATGGGGAGATGGGGGTTAAAGGTCGTTTGTGAAGGTGGAACCCAAACGGAGTCCCGCAGACGGAAGTCCACGGGACCTCACCCGCTTGACTTGAGGCTTAGTTACGTTGTTCATGTTTAAATCTAGACAACATTTTTGGGGGTGGGGTTCGATGGTCAAAGAGATAGCACCAAGCAGCCATTCAAAATGGCAAGGAGGTAATGACTGGTAGCAAGCGAAGGTCTGCATCATCGGGCCCGAGAGGGATGACAGATCATTCTCTTCATTTGTGGATTTTGTAATGTTTTTGAATGGATGATGGAAGGGTGAGATCTGGTAAGCAGAGCAATGGTTCTAAGAAGCCATTTTTGGAGCGGTGAAACTTAAGATCATTTAGCGTGTGGAGATCCACATAGTCAGACCCAACGAGGCTAATGAACGCACCATTTAACTTATGAAATAATTAAGGCCTGCACTTTGTCAACCACGTTGGCAAGATCCGATGATCAGAAGGGCATAATGAGATAGCCATTTGAAATGAAAAATTTCAAAGAGAGAAACACACATGGAGGTCCACACCGGTAGATCTACGAGGGTTGGAGGATGGTCTGCTTTGAATTTTGAAACTTTGAAATCTTGGAATGATCGAGAGGGGAGGTCACTCCGCGAAGGCGGGCCTGAGAGGGATGGCGGCCGATTTTGGAAAGTTTACATTTTTGCAGGAAAGGGGAATGACCGATAGGGTGGAGCAAGCTTGAGAGGCATGAACAATGTGCATAAGAATGGTGACAGAGCTTCCAAGTTCTGAAGGGCTTCAAATTGTCATTTTTAAGGTTTTGTGAGGTTTTTGACTTATGGGTTTTATAGGGAGGACACCTCTTTACCAAGTTTTAATGTTTTTCCAATAAGACACTTAGTCATTTTTCGTTGTTTAAAAGAAACAAATATGGCATGGGAAATGGAAAGCTCACCTAACAATCCCACATTGAACAATGATGAAAACGTCTTTTGAAGGATGATTGAATTGACAAGGGAAGCTTGCGGGTGCGATGACGACAACTGCTGGGCTCTGATACCTTACTGGAAAAATAATTTTATGAAAATGATAGGTTAGGCATGATATTTATAGGGAATTTTAGTATTTAATTCCCACACTAAATGTTCGTACGACATCGTTGTAAGTTGGTGAACAGTCATTTCGTGAATGACACCGGAAAGGGTAGAGTTCATAGGAGGGAAGACAATTAGGTGATTGCCGCTTGAAGTGACAACTGATGAAAAAGGGCCAATTGAAGTGTGGGTCCTGCAAGGTGGGACAACACTAGGTGTTTGTTGTCCAAAATGAAGAAGGCATCAAAGAAGCCCGCATGGGCGGATCCACACTAGTTCAAGGATGCCAACTTTAACCTTTGAAGGAAAACAACCAAGGGGACCCCGTAGGGACCTAGTACTTACAAAATTTGAGGGGGGGAAGTGTGATTGATTCAAGGTAATTCTTCAAGGGCTCCTCAATCACTTAGAACTCATAATAGGGGCATGAAAAATGAGGTGAAGCAAAAAGAGAGGGTCCCCATTCCGAATGGGGTGTGTGTGCTATAGGCACAACAAGGTTTAGCTGAGTGGTAGCACAATGAGCATAATACCTTTCATTTTCCCACTGGTGAGATCATAGTCACCCCTGAGGACTTATATAGGATACTGGGGATTCTAGTGGTAGGTGAGATTGTGGTCTATAACCACAAGGAGGTTGGTGGGACCCATGCCTTGTGAAGAGTTTTCCAGGATCCTCGAATTAGTGGTTATGAGATCCCATGGAGAGAGATGGTTGAGAGTTATACCCCACTCCCTTCAGTATTGGATGGATTTATTGGTGAATTTTTATGTCCCGACCATAGGTCAAAGGGACTATCCATAGGATGGGGTTGCATCCTAGAGCAGAAGATTTTATAGAAGACTAGGTATGTATGGGGTTCCTGCATGCTAGCCCACCTATAGCACGATTTGCATCAAGTGGTATATACAGGTGGGAAGAGAATATCTTCCTGAGTTACCCTCCAACAGATCTAGACTTGGGAGAAGATTTCCATCACCTAACCCTTTGTAGAGAGAGAGTGTCCCCTTGGCCATCCATATGTATATGCATACATAGGTCCACTTGTCCAACCTAAGCTGGGAAAGTTGGAGTACTGGAGGAGAGTGCTATATGACATGGACACTGTCATCTACAGGGCATATGTAGATTTTGAGGCTTGGGATGAGGATGACATTGAGTTTCCCTAATGTGGCTTATCCAGATTTTTGATTGGGAGGACCCCTTTTATTATAGAGATATTTCTAGTCATGTTAGTTTTGTGATAGTTTGGGAGAGTGCAGATGATGCCACAAGGTGTTTCCCATTATACGAGGTGGAGAGAGGATGTCATGGAGTGGGGCCCATTCATTTCGTATGAGGCAACGAGGGCAGAGTATCTAGGTCAACAACCAGAGATATGGGATTAAAGTTCAGATATTATAGATGCAAAAATGATAGAGGAGTACGCTCAGTAATTCTATACACACCCTTTCCCATAATTGATGAGTCCCAATGAGCCCGATCCATTACTTGATGGACCAGAAATACAACATGTGTAGAGATAGTAGAGGGGTGAGGCACAGGCAGAGAAGCCTATAAGAGGAGGTGATGATATTGGAGGAGATGATAGGGATGATGGGGAGGATGATGATGGGGATGACGGGGATGATAGGAGGAGGCCACCCATTTTGGACTTTCAAATTAGGACTAGGTCGAAGAGCGTGAGGATAGTAGATCAGCCATCAGCCGATCCATCACACATCATGATCAGGACTCCCTCCCAAGAGCAGTAGAGCCAAATTAGTAGTTTACAAACATGAGTACAGGCTCTCCAGAGCCAACTAGCATAGTCTTAGATGATGATTACTTAGCTATAGACGCAGATGGCACAACCACCACCCCCAGACCCATAAGTAGCTCAGTTGACTGCTACGCGGGATAGTTTGAGGCAACACTACGAGAAAGCAAAGGGTATAACAGAGAGGCTTCATAGATCCATAGAGAGCACCTCCATTGGAGAGGTTGTTGCAGAGGGAGTAGAGACTGCTCAGGAGGTTGAGTATTATAGGATGAGATATTATGAGGCAGTGCCTCTCGAGCAGAGGATACCATTTACACATTTAGGTAGCAAGTCTCACACTCACTCCAAGACTCATTCTAGGAGTGTGACCAATAGTGTTCTACAATCGAGAAGATGAGAGACACATGGTACAGGTGGCAAAGATCTATCTAGACCAGCTACTTTCGGAGGAAACAATAGACATAGTCCCCATTTTGATGAATTTGTATACATCATTTTTGTCACATTTTATGTATCTCTCTGGACATTTGATATCATTGTACATTTGGAAATTGATTTGATGAGATTATATGATATGTGGCAGTGATTTGAGATCCTATATGCATGTGTATTATATTATTCTATGATGGATGTTCATGTATGTATTTCTATTTCTATATGCCATGTTGCTTAGGATTACGTCATGATGGTGCATTTTTATGGATAATGATCTTTGCATGATGATGTTTATGCACATGATATGATGATGATGATACCTACGCACATTATAATATGATAGTGATGATGATGTTTATGATGTGATGACATGTATATGAACTTTATATGCTTTATGATTGATGAATATGCAAAATATGTATGATGAAAATGATATGTGAATGATCTTTATGATGTTCAATGATGTATGGAAAAAATGTATTAATTATGGATGAAAAAATGTTGTGATGAAATGGATGCATTTTATTATTTTCCAATGTATGGTTATGGATAATGATGCAATAATGTTGATGTGTTAAATGCAAAGTGAAAATTATAATGAATGGAAATGAATGAATGAGTCGAAAATGATAAGTAATGATAACATGAAACTTAATGATTATGAATGATAAATGAAAATGAAATAAATGATAAAAATAATGAATGAATGATAAAAATGAAATGAAAATGATATGATGGTATGATAAAAATGATATGTAAATGATAATGAAAACGATATAAAAATGATAATGAAAGTGATAAATGAAAATAATAAATATGAAAGTGAATATTATGATAATGAAAGTGATAAAAATGACATGAAAACATGATAATAATGATAAAAATAAAGTGATATGGGAATGATAAATGATAATGAAAATGATGTGAGAATGATATGAAATGATATAAAATGAAAATGACATGAAAATGATATGAATGGAAATGATATATGAATATGAAAATGATAAATGGATATGAAAATGATAAATTAATTTGAACGAAATGATGAATGATATGAAAATGATAAATGAATATGATGGTATGATAAAATGAGTATAAAAATGATACGAAAATGATAATGAAGTGAACAAGAAAAATAAAAATGTCAATGGAAATGAAAATGAAATGATCTTAATGAGAATAATATGAAAATGAAAATGATATTGAATATAATATGAAATGATGAAAATGATAATTAAAAGTGAAAATGAAAATTATAAATTAATGAAGATGTAAAAATGATTTCTGCCAATGTCCAAATGTACTCAATCTTTGTTCAAAAGATATATATTATTTTTGATGTCATTGCCAACCTCCAAAATCCATTACACAAATGAAAAATGAATATAATCTATTTTAAACATGCAAACTTAACTATCCAAAATGAAATATACACTGTTATCATTTTGTGAACCAACTTTATGCTTGTTTATCATCATTGAGCTTTTTGAAATGTCGGAAGTTAGTACAAGCATAATAGGGTAGATCCACCGTGATAATTTCCCGAGTAAAACTTTCATGATGTTTGATATAAAAAGTTAATACAAGCATCAAGTTATAATTGAACCAAGATGTCTTGAGTATTGCTTGCATAAAAAGACTAAAGTTAATCCCTTTCCTATGAAAATTCTAAAATTTCATCAATGATACTTTTGTAAACCATGTCTCACGAAAAATTTGCACAATAATAATGATTAACTTACAGACAACTAACAAAGAAAAATCACACTCCTTCCTTGTTACTCTAGTTCAATACATCATTGAACTACTCCAAAGATATGATATCATAAAATTTCAAAACAATAGTTCAACTTATGCTTTAAGTGTTTCAATCATTTTATTCAGATTAATATCATCCAGTTTGTTTCAATTTCATTATGTGACATGTCTCATAGCTATTTTAACTAGGCATGATCAGATATTCAATGCTTGAACCGTTATTCAAAAATGTTGATGCGTGTTGCTATTTGTTTGCTCAAAATATCAAATGTTGATTGCCCCCAGCGAGTTTGTACTCTGGCTCTGGTTTAGACACAACCTACTACTAGGAATATAAACAATGATCATCAAGCCATGATGAAATCTTGTTGCCTCTGAGAAATGCCATGTTCATGATGCAAATATGATGACAAGGGATGGATTTGATGCTTATGAAAATGGCTATGTACAAATGATGCATGACATAAATTAATAGACGAAATAGCCAACTAACTCAAATAGTGCCTAATTGCTAGGTTTCCACCATTTGTTTTTATTGCACTTTGTCATATTTTTGGAATTTTTTTGTTTTTACCAAGACATGTGTTTGCCAAGTTTTCATCAAGGCAACATTATTTTTATTTTTCACTTTTTTTTGTATTTTCTCCTTTTTTATTTTTATTTTTTTGTTTTTTTTTTCAGGATTTTTCTGGTTGTTTTTGTATTTTTAGACATAGAAATTATTTTGATGAGTGTTATTGATTGGATATTCAAACAAGTCCCATGTTGGTGTAGATAACTGATATGCTCCAGAACCATATGCTGCAATGATGACAAATGGACCCAACCAATTTGGTTTGAACTTTCCTTTCTTCTCCTGATCTTGTTGGTTGTGGGGATTTTCATTCAAGACTAGGTCACCCACTAGAAATTTTTGTGGTATGACCTTGTTATTGTAGCTACCAGACATGACTTGTTGATAAACCTTCAAGTGATTAGTTGCACATTGTCATCTCTCATCTAGAAATTTCAATTCTTGTAGTCAGGAAAATCCGTAGTCTTCATCAGTTATGAGTCCCTTCAGTGAGACTCGAAGTGAGGGTATCCCAACTTCCAATGGAAAGATTGCTTCTGTTCCATAGACCAAAGCATATGGGGTGGCCCCTGTTGGCATGCAAATACTATTTCTATAGGCCCACAATGTTGGATTCAGCTGGACATTCCAATCATGACCGACATCATTTACTATCTTCTTTAGGATCTTCAAGATTGTTTTATTTGAAGCTTCTTCTTGGCCATTTCCCCATGGATAATAAGGTGTAGAGAACCTATGTTGGATATGAAATATTTGACAAAGTTCACCAATATCTTGATTTTTAAAAGGTCTCCCATTATCAGTGATAATGGAGCTAGGAATGCCATAACGACATATGATATAATTCAAGATGAAGGATGAAATTTCTTTGCCGGTTACAGTGGTTAATGGAAGAAATTCAATCCACTTGGTAAAATATTTAGTTCCCGTGATTATAAACTTGTGCCCATTTGATGAAGAGGGGTGGATTTTTCCAATTAGATCCAGTCCCCTCTGAGAAAAAGGCCATGTGGTAATGAAAGGCTACAACTCTTGAGAAGGAGCATGGATAATATTTCCATGTATCTGACACTTTGGAAATTTCTTTACAAAGGTAAAAGATTCATTTTCCATAGTTAGCCAGTAATAACCCATTCTGACAAGTTTCTTAGCTAAGGTAAAACCACTTGAATGAGTTCCACAAATACCACCATGAACCTCGTGTAAGGGTTTTTCAGATTCATCACTTTCAAGAGATCTAAGGAGAGTACCATCAAGACCACATCGGTAAAGGGTGTCAGTGATTAAGGTATAGCAAAAAGATTGGCGTATAAATTTTCTCTTTTGATTTTGAGACAAATCTATGGGTAAGATAGAATCTTTCAGGTAGGTATAGATTTTTCCATATAAAGGGGAATCAGAACCAACCAGATGAAAAATGATTTGGATCTCAGGATTATTATAGGTGGGAGTAAACAATTTTTCCTTGGGAATTTATATCGAGCTTGATTTTCTGATAGTTGTAGTAGTGAAGCAATTGTAGCCATGGCATCTGCAGCTTTGTTGTCAATCCGTGGAATCTGTGTGAGCTTGATCTTAGCAAAATACTTCTTGAAATCATCAACCATGTTTTTATAAGGCATTAACTTGTCATCCTTAGTTTTATAATCATCATTGATTTGGTTAATGAAAATTTTTGAATCACCATAGACTTGTAGCTCTGTAATCCTCCAATCCAATACTACTTTCATTCCAATAAGTAGTGCTTCATATTCGGCTATGTTATTGGTGCAAGGAAATATCAATTGGTAAGACTTAGGAATATTATGTCCTTGAGGTGTGGAAAAAATAATTCTTTCCCCAAAGTCATGTTGTGTATAGGACCCATCAAAATATAGTGTCCATGACTACTTTTTTGTTGTTGTGAAAACATCTGCATCAGGAAATTCAATGTGCATTGGATTATCTATTTGTAAGGGTGCCTCAACCAACTAATCCACTATAGCTTGTCCTTTTATGGCCTTTTGATCTACATAGTGAATTCCAAACTCACTTAATATCATTACCCATTTAGCTAGCCCGCTTGTTAAGGTAGCTTTGCTCAAGAGGTACTTTAATGGATCAATTTTTTCCACAAGTTTAACTGTATGAGCTAACATATAGTGCCGCAAATTTTGGGAAGCAAACACTACTGCTAAACAAGCCTTTTCAATAAAAGTATAGTTAAGCTCATGAATTTTCAATGTCCTACTAATGTAGTACATAACTCTCTCTTTTCCTATTCTGTCCTCTTGTGCCAACAATGCCCCTAAGGATACTTTTGTAGCTGAAATGTAAAGTATGAGTGGATCTTCTAGTACTAGTGGAACCAAGACTGCTGGACTCATCAGATACTGATTGATTTGACTAAATGTTGCTTCACACTTTTCTTCGCATTTGAAAGGAACATTTTTATGCAAGAGATGTGTGAAAGGAAAACTCTTGTCTGCTAGCTGTGTGATGAACCTCCTGATAGATTGTAGTCATCCTTGCAATGACCAAAGTTGACTGATATTTCTTAGTGGTGGAATCTCCATGATGGCTTTGACCTTCATTGGATCTACCTCTATTCCTTTTTCTGAAACAATATATCCTAAAAGCTTTCTAGATTTAACCCCAAAGACACACTTTTTTGGATTGAGTCTAACTTTAAATTTCTCCATTTTGACAAAGATTTTAGATAGGATATCTAGATGTCCTTCTCTTGTGTAAGATTTTTCTAAGAGATCATCCACATAATCTTCCATGAAAGTGTGCACCATGTAATGAAAAATAGTGGTCATTACTCGTTTATAGGTTGCACCTACATTTTTTAGGCCAAATGGCATCACATTCCAATAGTAAGTACCCCAAGGACATGTGAAAGTAGTCTTGTCTTGATCCTCAGATGCGATCTTGATCTAATTATACCTGTAAAATCCATCCATAAGTGAATACATGGCATGTCCAACTGTTAGGTCTACAATTGTGTCAATGTTAGGCAAAGGAAAATTATCTTTCAGACATGCTTTATTCAAATCCTAAAAAACTGTACAAATTATGATTCACCCATCCGGTTTTGACACTGGTACAATGTTAGAGATCCATTTTGCATAGTCAATAGACCGAATGAACCCTACATCCAATAGTTTCTTCAATTCTTCCTTGACCAACAATGCAACATGTAGATGCATTTTCTAAGCTTTTTCTTCACTGGTATTTCCCCTAGCATTATAGATAGATGATGCATGATAAGATTAGGATCTAGTCCAGGCATATCCGCATTTGACCAAGCAAAATTGATTTGCTTGGCATTCAAGAATTCTATGAATTTTGGGATTTCTTCCTCGATTAATGAAGCAACAAGTTGCAAGATCTTTGGATTTCCATAGTGTCTATGTTGATTGCTTCTATTGCCTCGATCAAAATAGAAGACCTTTCTTGATAGTTTTTTGTGAGAGTGTCAATTTTCTCATCTTTTAGTGCCTTTGAAAGGTTTTCACCATCATATATGCTCTTTCTTTTTCCTTTTTCATGATCTAACACTGTCTTTTTCTAGTTTTCACCATTAGATCGATCTTTTATATTATTAATTTTGCAGCTAAGAAAATCGGCACTGTCCTGATTAAAATTTTGATCATGAGATTCATTGGTGGAACTTGTTTTAGGATTGGAAGAACATAGAAAATTTACAATGGTCTCATCGTCTGGGAATATTGGGATATCAATCAGTTCAGTTTGATCCCAATCAATAAGCTCATGATGGACTAAAGTCAAGGTATCATCTGGTTGGGTGAGGTCAAGGGATGTTAAGGTCATGACATGGTTATCATTCTCACCATAAGGAAGGTATATGATGGTATCCTCCTATCGATTATCCATCTCGTTTTGAACCGAACAGTCCTCACTTGAGTCATGGTCATCTTGAAGTACATAGTCAAGATGAGGCCTTGAAATTTCTCCTTGTGTAAGCATGGGTGTATATTTTTGTTTGACATCCACCTTTTTATCCCTCTAGAATTCATCATCATAAATTGTATCCCATTCATATTCATTTGAATCGGTGTTAGAGTTATCCTGCAATCTAAGAATTGTAAAATTTATTTCTTCATGGGATTTATTTTGGGCTGCTTCTTTTGCATCCTCACCATACCCAAGTCCTATTTTATCTTTTGGATGCTTTACTTTTGGTTGAATGGGTTCCATAATTCCTTCCTTTCTTTTTCCTATGGAAACAGTCCCTTCATAGCCCATCCTTTGCATTATTGCATAACCTTTACCATATTGTTCCTTGGGAAATTTGATATGTTGAACAGATTCATCTTCATCTTTATATAGCCAATTGAGAATATCTCTATCATTGGCTTCATCTTATTGAGTATTTTATTTGATAAATTTTCCATCAAACATGGTGATGGGAACTGAAGACTATGTCCCTAATGTGGAAGTTGCTGCAACTTGTTGTTTGTACATTGTAGGTTGACCATATGACCTTGGAGATACAGGTAAGTTAGAGAGACATAATGAATATTCTCCCACCCCTTTGTCCTTACATTGCAATTTTGTGTCAAATCTCTTTATCAATTCCTTTGATTGGTCATTGTGTTTTGAAGTAGAAACAACAAGAGTCTCTCTATTATGTGGGACAAAAGTGTCCTAGGTTGCTTTGAGATTAGAAAAAAATCTGATTCTTGTTATGATCTACTAGTATGGTTATCTCTTGTCCATCATCAGGAAATTTTAGACATTGATGGTACATTGACAGTACCACTTGCATCTCATGGATCCAAGGATGACCCAAAAGTATGTTATAAGAAAGATCTTGATCCAAAACCTGATAGAAAGTGTTCTTTACAATAGGTCCCACTCTGATAAGTAGCATGATAAGACCCTTGGAAGCTCATTCCTCGTCATCATATGCTTTAATTGTTATCTTTCTTCTTGGATCAATAGATTGTTCAGAAAACCCTAAAGCAAGAACCAATTTTAAAGTAAAAATATTTAGACTAGCTCCTCCGTCTATTAAGACACGCCTAATTTGGGTTTTATGGACCATGAATTATAGATAAAGTGGGGAATTATTTGGATGATTCATGGAGGCATCATGTTTCTCAAAAAATGATAAGCAAGTGGGTGAGGAAAATTGTCCCACCATGGCTTGAAACTTGTCAATATCCAAATCAGTGGATACAGTTGTGTCAATGAGAGCCTTCTCCAAAATTTTCTTATGTGATGGGATATCTTGAGAAGCTCTAGAATAGATATTTGAGCCGATGTTTTCTACAATTGATCGACCAAATTATACTGCCTTGGAGGAGGGACAGTTGATTTGGATGAGCTTCCTTTTAAGATAATTTTAGCCTGTCCCCTCATTGTCATGTTGACTTGTTGATACTCCTGCTTTTATTTGACCTTGATGATGTTAACTTGCTAGTCATATGTGTAGATATGATTGATTGTGGTTTCATAGACATAGTTTACATTTTTTCCTTTGTCACTGAAGATTTCCCTTTTTGATAGTTGGGAAGAGGGTCCTTAAATGTTTGATGATCTTCATTGGCATGATGTCCCTCGACTGTTATTGTATACACCTAAAATTGGTCTGAGGAATCTGATTAATTAAATACAAATTATTTGATTAATTATCCTAAATTCCTCTATTATTGAATAAATAGAAATATTTATTTATATAGTTCACATTCACATTCACATTTAAATTCTTCTAATTCTTCTATTATCTCATCTTAATTAAATAAACAAAATTAAAGACTTTGTTTGATTTGATTATCATTTCCCTATTGTATTCTATCACATCAAATCTTAAATTAATTAAATAAATATTAAACACTTTATTGATTAATTATCATATTCTTCTATTTTAATTTAATAAACAAATTCGAGAGTTTGTTCTATTAAATTATTTATCCCTCTTTGGCTAATTTAAATAAAAAATATTTAAATTAAGGCATAAAGAATATTCTTCTATATTTCCTCAAAACCAAATTAGATATCCTATGTCTAATTTATGTCAAAAACATGTCAAAATTAATTGATTCAAACTTCATGGGAAGATTTGGAGACAAATTGGAGATAAATTGGAAATTCATCTCTCAATCCTCTTCCATCAATCCTTCCTATTCTCTTGCCTAGTGTTTTCATGGGTAGAGACAATTCCCAAAATCTTCTCAATATCCTCCATCTCTCACCATTCAATCCTCTAGATTGAATCCAAGCCTCTACTTTTCTACCCCTGTGCAAAGTTGTTGTCAGGAAATCTATAAATACAACTTCATTCAACAAAGAAAGGAGCTAGATTATCAAGTTTGTGAAATATTACCCTGCAAGAAATCATTCAAGAATTCAAGCAATAGCATCATAGCTTTATTTCATGATCATGGTTTTATTTAGTTTGTTGCAACTTTCTTTTATTTGAATTCATTTCAAGTTTAGTAATCATCATATAGGATTAGTTTCCTATATTTAGCATCCTTCTTGTTCTTCAGATTGTCATTTTAATAGTCACATTGCTTACACAATCTGAGAGCCATAGTGGTTTAATAAATCTTTGGAGATAGAGAGAAATACGACACTTTCAAATGAGCTTCTTGTTTTAATAGCTTAATTCATGATTGAATTCTTTGATATAATTTTGTATTAATAAGTGTTTTTAGTTGTTTTACTCTTACATATTTCACACTTACATTATTGACAACATGGAATGCCTTTTCGTTAATTCTACAATGATATTTATATTAGGCAATGGGAAATCATCCTTTGGGCATGCCTTATTCAGGTCCTTGAAATCTGTACATATCCCGATGCTATTGTCCGGCTTTGAGATAGGTACAATATTTGATATCCATTTGGCATAATCAATAGACCTTATGAATCCAACATCTAATAATTTCTTTAGCTCAGCCTTTACCATTAATGCGATATGGGGATGCATTTTTCTCAAGTTTTTCTTTACAGGCTTGATTCTTGTAGGCAAAGACAAATGATGCATGAGAAGATTTGGATCCAAGCCTGGCATATTGGAATATGACCGAGAAAATTTAATGCTTCTTTCCTTAAAGAATTTGATAAATTCTAGTCTCTCTTATTCTATCATAGATTTTGCCAGATGTAAAATATTTTCTCTTTCTTCAGTGCCAATGTTTACAGATTGTGTTGGCTCCACCAAAACTAATGACCATTCATGATAATTCTCTGGAAGAGTGTCAAATCTCCCATATTTCAATGACTCAGAGAGGTTTTCACCATCAGATGCGTTCTTTATTTTTCCTTTTTCAAGATCTACTGTTGCCATAGAATGGTTTTCACCATTAGATCCATTATTCCTGTTTTTAATTTTACAAATGGAAGATTTGACACCCTCTTGCCGAGTCACATTGTTATGAGAATTATGGATAGAACTTGTACCAAGTTCATCACAACAGAGGAAATTTACGATGGCATCATCGTTTGCAAATATGGGTACATTTATAGGTTCAATAGGTTCCTAGTAAATAAGTTCGGGATGGACTAAAGGCATGAAGTCATGAGATTGAATTAGGTTAATGGGGGTAAGGGTTAGTACAACTATGTCATCATAGTCATTATTATAGATTTCAAGATAAATGATGGTACCCTCTTCATCATCTAGTTCACTTGATGTTTATTCGTCCCCACTTGAATCATCGATATTTAGTGATCCTAATACGAATGGTCTAGAACCAGAGCTCTATCCCTCCTCACGTGTAGGTGCATATTGTTTTTATTACATCAATTTGGATATTTGTGTAAGATATATCAGAACACAAATCCCATTCATATTCATTAGAATCTGTTTCAGAGCTATCTCTAACCTGAAGGATTATTTCAACATCCTTCTTTGCCATTTCTTGTTTTTGTTCTTCTGAGTATCCCAAAACTGTCTTATCTTTTGAATGAAGAGTAAGAGGCTAAATAGGTTCTATGATGCCTTCCTTCCTTTTTCCAATTGGTCCCTATCCTTCATAACCCATTTTTTCTAGAATAGCCTTCCCTTTTCCATATTTGTCTATATTGATATTGATGTTTGTTGATGTTGACGGTTCTCCATATTTGTATAACCAATCGAAGATAGATTTTTTGTTTGATTCATCCTCTATAGTACCATCTTTTACAAATATTTCTTCTAGAACTATGATAGGTAGTGATGTTTGATGTTTTATCATTGATGGTTGGTCATATGTCTTTGGAGATGGCATCAATTGTGAAAGATTAAGCGATTGCTCAATAGAATATTGTCCCATTCCCTTGTCTGTCAGTTGGACCTATTCTTGAAATTTTTGTGATAAAGAAGTTTGGGGATCTAGATTATCTATTAATTGAGTGTCAACAAGACTTGCATCTTTTGATTTATCCTTTTTCTCTACCCACTTGGTGATAATATTCAGACGTTTTTCTTCATTTGATGAATGTGAACTACATACTTCCCTATTGTGAGGCACAAAGGTGTCTTGAGAGATTCTAAGTGTGTCACAATGTTGTGGATGGTTATAATATGTTGATATAGTCACCTCTTGTCCATTAACTGGGAATTTTAAGCATTGGTGATAAGTTGAAGATACTGCCTACATTTCGTGGATCCATGGGCATCCTAAGAGTATGTTGTAAGTTAAATCTTTTTCTAGTACCTAGCATCCTATGTGTTTCATCATCGGTCCCACTTGAATGGGTAACACAATCAGTCCCTTAGAAAATCTCTCTTCCTCATCATATGCCTTTATTTTCATTTTCCTTCAGGCATCTATAGCATCATCTGAATACCCTAGTGCATAGATTAACTTTAGAGTGCAAATGTTCAAACCAACTCCCCCATCTATTAAGACTCTTTTGACATGATGATTATGGATCAAGACTTCAATATGGAGTGCGGTGTTATGGGGATGGTTAAGTGACACATCATCCTATTTAGAGAATGATAGACAGTTTACTGTAGTCAAATGCCCCACCATAGCCTAGAATTGGCAAACACCTAGATTTTTTGGTATCGTAGTGGAAACTAGTGCTTGTTCTAGAACCTCCTTATGTGATGGTGATAGTTTGAGGAGTTATAGTATTGATATCTGTGATGGAATGTTTTGAACCTGATCAAAAATGTTGTAATGAGATGAAGGTGGAGTTGTGTTTTTAGGCGCAACTCCCTTTAAGACTACCTTGGATTGTCCCCTTGTCATTACATTTACTGGTTGATAGTCCTATCATTCTCTGATTTTAAAAATGTTTATTTGATTTTCAAAGACTTGTATGCTTGGGAGAAAATCCAAAGGGCTAGTGTCATTGGTTTTGTGTTTGTCCATGTTATGACCAATGATATTATCATTTTCCACTTTGGTAAGATAAAGGATTGTGGTATCGTAGACATGATTGATATTTTTACCTTTGTTATTTGTAGAAGATGATGCTCCTTTGTCATAGTTTGTTAAAGAGTCCTTGAAGGTTGTATGATCATTATTGTTTTGGTATCCCTTTACATAGATCTTGTTATTGTCGATCAAATCTTGAACTGTGTGTTTTAACTGCATACAATCATTAGTTTTGTGGCCTTTATTGTTATAGAAGTTGCAATAATCTGCGTCATTCCATCATGGTGGTTTGACCTTTGGATCCCAGAATCTTGCTTCCCGTGTAGTGATAAGACCACTTGTGACTAGTTCTTTCATCGCTGATTCCAATGTTTGGCCTAAAGGTGTGAACCTACACCAGTTTGATGATTTTTGGTATGTTTGTGGTTTTGTGATTTCGTTGTTTTGAATGACATTTTACTTGATGATTTGATCGTTATTTTGATTTGTTTTTGAAGTAGAGGTTGTCAGGTTGAAAACTAGTTTGGCATTTTGTAAATCATTTGCCATTTTGTTGGTTCCCATATTTTTGTTCTTTTGCCAAAATTTTGGTTTGTCATTGTTGGGGTATTGATTTGAGGAGTTTGTGTTATTTGATTTGATTTTTTGTTGTAATATTTAATAACCCCTCTTTTGACCAGCGCCTCTTCAATCTTAAGGCCATTTTCTATCACCTTTTCGAACGTAGGAGGACATTGTAATTCGAGTCTGTAACTCATCTCATCCATCAAATTGTCTATGAACAACTCCATTTTCTCTTCCTCAAGAATGGAGCGAGGATATCTAGCGAACAGTCATTGCCATATTTGTAAAAAAGACAAAAATATCTCCCCTTTGTTTTTTTCATGTTATACAAATCCTTTATCATGACATCATGTTGGATGTTAAAAGAATATTGGGAGATGAACCTATTGACGACCTCTTCAAAGGTTCGTATTCCTGGTTGTAATTTGGAAAACCATTCCATACATGAACCTCGCAAGCTTCTTGGGAATAATATCATCAGGTAAGTTTCCTCTTGAGAAAAATCTAGGCTCATGGATTTGAATTCGCGGATATGATCGATCGGATCTATCTTTCCATTGTATTTGTCATACTTGGGGAATTCACAGTGTCAAGGAAAAGGTATCATGTCGACTGTTGTGTCAAAAGGATAAGGAAAAATGTCCTGTAATGCATACCTTTTGGTGTTTCCTTTTTTCATGTCTTGTATTTGTTGTTGTAAGTTATGCATTTGGGTTGTTAAGGCAACAACCGGATCTACACTTTGTGTGTGTTGTGGTATTTCAGTTTCGCTTGTTCCAGGTGCTTCTCTTAGGTGATTTATGTCAAAGTCTTTGGGAAGCTTAGCACCTAATGTAACCAACATTAAGAGGTATTTCTCCATGTCCTTCTCTAAGATCTTTTCCATGAATTTATGGAATTGTGGATCCTGTTGGGATGTTTGTATGTCTTCTGGGTTTATTTCATTTTTGTCACTTTGATGTAGACTATTCCAGGGATTTTCTTTTGCCATTGTATTTGATGTTTCAAGTTTATTTTCTAAGAACCTTTGTTTTTCTAACCTTATGAAGATTGGCATACAAGTGTTTTGTTCTTTCTACCAAACTTTGATCTTCTATGTTGGAAAATGTGAAGTGAAATTTTAACAAAGTCAAATAAGATGATATATCTTATTGATAAGACTAGGTTAAAAAATATTATTACTATGCCTTGTTTCATGATAATAGGATGATAATATCCTGATGATGAAACTTTAGCGTAATAATCAAGATTTTGTTTTGATTTCACACTTTATGATTTGCAAGATCTATGTTTTTGGAAAAAGACTAGTAACTTGTAGGAACCTATCTGATTTTGGTTTCTAGATAGTGACCCTATTAAAAACATACTTCTATTTTGACAAAAAACCATGTTTAGATGACAAACAAAATGATTGATATGTTTTGGAACTCTCTATTTTGAAAGTGCTAAAACAACACTTGGAAGAGCTATTTCGCAGAAGCGCTAAAACAAAGTTCAAAAGCGCTAAAACAAATGATGGAAGCACTATCTTTATGGATGCACTAAAATAGTACTCGAAAGCGCTAAAATAGTGCTTAGAAGCGCTATTTTGTGGAAGTGCTATAATAGTGCTTGGAAGTGTTGAAACAGTGCTTGGAAGCATGATTTTTATGGACACGCTAAAATTGTACTTGAAAGCACTAAAATAGTGCTTGGAAGTGTTATTTTATGGAAGTGCTATAACAGTGCTTAGAATGTGCCAAGTTATTACATCAATGCGCTAGAACTTTTTAGGTGCTAAAATTAGGCATCAAAGCACTAAATAAATCTATCTAAGTGCTCATTCTTGAAAGCACTAAACTATTCTACGAAAGCACTAGAGAAATTAACAAAAGCACTAATTCCTCAAAGCGCTAAAATAGATAATGGAAGTGCTACACAAGAGTGCAAAGCGCTATAGCACGATGTTGATGCGCTAAAACTATAAAAAATGCAAATGTGGAAAAAGGCATAAAAATCAAGAATGCACAAATTACGAGGTGGATTATGGGTACATACCGAAGGTCCATAGGCGGTCGGGCGCTATTGACATCACACATGCTCGAACTGGTGGGTGTGGTAGGGGATCGGCATCTTGCTCCAGGTGGCTCAAATGTCTCTCTCACTAGGTTTTGAAAAGTCAAAAAGTACAAATGAGGGTGAAAAGGGAATTTTTGACCTTATATAGGTTTTTCAAAAGGGATTTTTGAGGGGATTTCTTTTATTTTAATTAATTTTATTTATGAAATTAATTGAAATTCATCCACAGGCTAAATTTTCTTCATCAATGTCAGGAGATAAATTATTTCTTCATCAAATCTTCGTCAAATCATCAAGAAATTTTCAAAAATTCAAAAAATCCAAAAAAAATCATTGAATCATTAATTTATCTCCTAAGGGGGCATATTATCATCAAGCATCTAAATATCAATATCTGGGGCATGTTTGGGGCATAATGAATTTTTTTCGTCAATACTAGCAATAGCAGCAAAATTTTCCTTGAAGCAATGCATAAACACATCACTTCAAAGAGGGGAAAAATGTATACACCTAAAATTTGTTTGAAGAATCTGATTAATTAAATACAAATTATTTGATTAATTATCCTAAATTCCTCTACTATTGAATAAATAGAAATATTTATTTATATAGTTCACGTTCACATTCACATTTAAATTCTTCTAATTCTTCTATTATCTCATCTTAATTAAATAAACAAAATTAAATACTTTGATTGATTTAATTATCATTTCCCTATTGTATTCTATCACATCAAATCTTAAATTAATTAAATAAAGATTAAACACTTTATTGATTAATTATCATATTCTTATATTTTAATTTAATAAATAACTTCTATAGTTTGTTCTATTAAATTATTTATCCCTCTTTGGCTAATTTAAATAAATCAAAAATATTTAAATTAAGGCATAAAGAATATTCCTCTATATTTCGTCAAAACCAAATTAGATATCCTATGTATAATTTATGTCAAAAATATGTCAAAATTAATTGATTCAAACTCCACAGGAAGATTTGGAGACAAATTGGAAATTCATCTCTCAATCCTCTTCCATCAATCCTTCCTATTCTCTTGCCTGGTGTCTTCATGGGTAGAGACAATTCCCAAAATCTTCTCAAACTCCTCCCTCTCTCATCATTCAATCCTCCAGATTGAATCCAAGCCTCTACTTTGCTACCCCTATGCAAAGTTGTTGTCAGGAAATCAATAAATACAAATTCATTCAATAAAGAAAGGATCTAGATTATCAAGTTTGTGCAATCTTACTCTACGAGAAATCATTCAAGCAATAGCATCATAGCTTTATTTCATGATCATGGTTGTATTTATTTTGAAGCAGCTTCCTTTTATTTGGATTCATTTCAACTTTAGTAATCATCATATAGGATTAGTTTCCTGTATTTAGCATCCTTCTCATTCTTCAGATTGTCATTTTCACAATCACATTGCTTACACGATCTGAGAGCCATAGTGGTTTAATAAATCTTTGGAGATAGAGAGCAATATGACACTTTCAAATGAATTTCTAGTTTTAATAGCTTAATTTTTGATTGAATTCTTTGATATAATGTCATATTAAGAAGTGTTTTTAGTTGTTTTACTCTTACATATTTCACACTTACAATTATCATGTGATTTTTGATCAAATCCTGGACCAAATTTTTTAAACCTTGGAAATTATTTGTCCTATGACCCTTGCATCTATGGTTATCACAATAATACGATTCATTCCACGATGGTGGTTTACTCACGGCTCATAATCTCTCTAAGGTGGAAACGCGATGGAATTTTTATCCATAAGCTCTTTGAGAACTGACTCAAGAGATTGGCCCAAAGGAGTAAAACTCTATCAATTTGAGAAGAATTGCGATTTGGGCATATTTGAATTTTGAGTGTTGCCAAGATTATTATTGAAATTACCATGATTATTGCCATATTTCCTTGATTGGTAGTGTTTCCCTGATTGTGATCGCTATTGTCTGGATTAGTTGAATTTTTAGGATTGGTGTTATTACATTGGGTACCTGATAAATTGAGAATAGATGATTTTTCTTTCACATTGTTTGCATCTACCACCCCATCATTAACAAAATTCTTGTTTCTAGTCCAAAATCTTGATTTTTCATTGTTTTTGTTATGATTATATGAATTTGGACTATCTTTGTCAAGCTTTATCACTCCCCTCTTGACTAAGTCTCCTTCAATAGTGATTTCATTTTCAATCAACTTCTCAAATGATGGAGGACAATGAAGGTTAAGCCTATAACTCATTTCCTGATTAAGACTGTCAATAAAGATATCCATCTTTTCCTTTTCAAGAACTGGATGAGAATATCGTGTAAATAATCTTCTCCATCTTTGCAGGAATGTGATGAAGGGTTCCCCAATATTTTTCTTTTCTTTGCATAAATCAAGCATAGTTATTTGATGGGTGGAGTGATTTTAGAAATCCATTCCATGGATTTCCCACCTAAAATTTGTGGGTACAATCTCATCAAGTATGTATCTTCATGTGCAAATTCAAGGCTCATATTACAAAACTCCCTCACATGCTCAATAGGATCTGTTTTCCCATTGTATCTGTCAAATTTTGGAATTTCACAATGCTTTGGAAAAAGAATCATGTTGAGATTTCTATCGAAAGGATATGGAAAAATATCCTCCAAAGCATACTTCTTGGTTGTGCCCCCTTTTATTTCCTTAATTTTCCCTTGTAGTGCTCTTATTTGTTGGGTAAGAGCACTAAGATCGTTTAAAGAAGTTGCATTCCTTTCAGGATCTTCTTTGATGTTCTCCATGTCATAGTTAGAGGGAAATTTGGCACCTTGGTTTTCTAGTAAAAGAAAATATCTTTCTTTATTTTGCTCTAACATCTTGTCCTTGGCTATGTGAAAATGTGGATCTTCTTCAGCTTCTTTAATAATTTCCTCGGTTATTTCTTCATTTGAATTATTCCCATTCAGACGAAGCCTATGAAAAGGATTTTCCTCCCTCTCACCCATGTTGCAAAGTGGGTTCTCTCTTTTGTCTTCTTCTCTTTGTTTTTGGGACCTTCTAAAAACAAGCATATGCTTCTATCAATTTTTTACTAGCTTTGATCACAAATGAGAGTGCAATTTTTTGGATGCCTTAGCCAAATAGAATGATGGATTCTATTGATATGACTTAAGGAATATCTAATTTTCAGATTGTGATTCCCTCGATGAAGGATGATAGATCCTGTTATGGGAATTAAACTAAAAATGAGAAATTGTTGTGAAATGGATGCACTTTAGAATGTTTTGATCGTATTTTTAAAAAACATGAGGATTTTGTAAAAGCCTAATGTTTCCAAGTTCTTTATTACAACACTTAATTTAGATGATTGGAATGTTGAATTTTCGGTTGTGAAATATAAGAATGACACATGGGTTGACTATGATTATGCCTTTGTGAAAGAGATCTTCGTTGAAAGAAAGCTTGTGAATACAAGCACTCTACAAAAAAATCATCTCTAAAACCCCTAGAAAATTCATGATATCTATGGATGAAAGTTTGATGCTCAAGCAAGACTTTCCTAATTTGGTATAAAAAGCATATTCTTTTGAAAAGCTTCTTGTAGCTTAGTTGCCTTCTCAATTTCTTGATCCTTTTCCCAAGAGATTTCTTGACAAATGTTGTTGATGTCCAATCCTTGAGCATAGAAAAGACTAATATCGGTGGTAGATTGCGTCAGGAAACTATTTTGGCTCAGAAAAATAAATGCGCTACTCTATGGTAGGGATGTGTTAGACTATTCAATGTATGCGCTAAAAGATTAGATCAATGCGCTAGAATGTTGCATGGATGTGCTAGACTGTTGCATAAATGTGTTAAAATAGAGCATGGATGTGCTATACTTTTGCATAAATGTGCTAAAACATAGCATGGATGTGCTAGATTGTTGCATAAATGTGCTAAAAAATAGCATGGATGCGCTAGACTATTGCATGAATACGCTAAAAGATTAGATCAATTCAATGCACTAAAACAGACATATTTTTGACATTTTACTGAATTTGATGATCTTATCTGAATTATTGTTTGAAAAAAACATGTAGTAGGAAGACAGTTTTTTTTAAAGTCCTAGAATCTAAACAATAAGTGTATGTTCTCTAAAATTTCCGTGGTTATTTGAACAAAACAAACACTTCAAGTAGACTCACTCTTAATGGTCAAAAAGGTCATTATAATCATCACAACCCACATCTTAAAATTGCGTCGACTCACATAGCCATGTCACCCCTTAGAGAGCGCCTATGTTTTTGTCTTTTCCAGGTGTGTACTCAAAGTTGGATTTCTTGATCCCTTGAGAAAATGGTCCTTGGCAATTATATGGTTAGTATCTTAGGGGCAGATTCTTCCCTCCCCTTGCACCGTGAGTATTATAATTTTTGGTTATGGACTTGGTTAGCTTCTACACTAAGGTTCATAATAAGGTTTTCCATTCAGTACGACAAATGATAGAATCCTTCAGGAGACCTCCCAACCTTTAAAACAAAAGCTTTGGGGATGGTTATCTTGCACACTACTGTCGAGTGGATTTTCATCAACAACTCACTTTTGATTATAGTGGGTTGGAATCCTTGGCTTTAGGGGTTCCCACTTAGGTCATTCCTCTTGGGAGAGTAAGTTTTCCCACAAGAGTAGGCCTGCTAAAGGTTGTAACAAAGCATAAAGTACATGAAATGAAAAGATGAGTTTGACATTTTGATCACCCAGTTAAGGAGAGAGCATAGGCTTATCACCCAACAAACACAAAAAATAATTTTGTTCAATTTTAATCCTAAATAACAATTTTCTAAGCTTGGTGAAGATGTTGCTTCACAAAAGGCATGGGATTCATTTTATCCAAGATATATCAATTTTTTGGTGACTACCCTAGGATTGCTTCATTTTAACCTTATGCTGAAATATTAATCTTTGTTTGCGGATGCATCAAAATCAAGATTAAAAATTACAGTCTCATGAATGCACTAGAAGAACACATAAATGCACTAAAACAGAGCATGTATGTGCTAAAATAAACACATAAATATGCTAAAACAAAGCAACTATGCACCAAAAGAACACAAGAATGTGCTAAAAAAGAGAAGTTATGTGTTGAAAGAGGCCTTGTATGCATTGAACTATCTCATGTATGCACTAAACTGGGTCTCGTATGCACTTAACCACGAGTCAAATTTGTAACCTGCCAGAAAACCTGCAATAAAATATTAAAAATGGGGCAAGGGCCCCATGTTGGGTGCCAAAAATGTGTGTGTGAATATGTGGAATCAATTAATAAGTTAAACAAACACACCAATGCGACATTGTATCAAGAAATCTAATTTAAAGATAAACAAACTCCAAACTCGAAAGATTTCTTCAAAGACATCCCACTGTCCTCTATTTCCAAGGATTCATTTTAAGCTGCTTGCTCTCAAATTGTGCAAGCAATAACTCAACAAAATGACAACCTAGAGAATGAGATAATATGTAACATGCATTCCTATGCTAAATGGCATGAGCTAATTAAACTAAGATAATGAAACTAAAGCAGATTATGCAAGCTTATTCTACCATGATTTGTTTATGCTAAAATGATAAAGCTAAGATGCTATGCTATGCTCAAGAAATCTAGTATATAAAATTGCTAAATGCTTGATAATAAAACTATAATTCTATGCTATGCAACTAGATGATTTTTAAAGCAAAAAGAGGTTGTATTTATAGACTTTTGGAGGAAAAAGCTTAGTTGGCAAAGGTCAATGGTTGAAATCAAGCCTAATAAGATGAATGGTGAAAGATTGAGAAGTTGGAGAAAAAGATGGAAGCTAGAGAAAAAAAGGGAAGATGTTTCCTCCTACAAAACCTTCTCCATTCAAAAATGAAGGAAAGTAGCCATTTGACATTTTTAGTTATGAGGAGTTAGTTGGTAGTTGAAGATAATTCCATTATTAAATAATTAAATAATTTAATTATATGTGACATGTGAATTTAGAAGCTTCCATAATTAAATATTTAAAATATTTAATTATGTGTGAAAAGAGGATAATAGGTGCCTTATTAAATATTTAAAATATTTAATTATATGTGAAGTGGAGAATTAGAAATGATGATAGTTATGGAGTTTAGAAGAACATTAATTTATTTGAATTAAAAATTCAAATTTAGAGTAATAGGATAATTAATTTAAATAAATTATAAATTTTATTTAATTAATTAATTAAGAGGAAAATAGAAAATGATAATAATTAAATAAACTTATTTATTTAATTAAAATAGATGAATTAGAAAGTGAAGAATACAAATAAATAATTATATTTATTTATATGTAGATGAAATTAGAAGATTAATTAAATAACTCGCATTTAATTAATTACCCGACTCAATTTGATGTGACCATTTTTAGATTTATACACCCAACAAAGTATTAAAATGACTCACAATTATTTACCATCCTAGGTTCAGAAGATACTACTTGTTGAATCCCCACTTGGATTTCTCCAAACACCAAGACAATGCAAACAACTAGAGATTTGGTGACACTAGCTCCCCTCCATGACACACACTTCTCGAGACCACCAAATCTCAAATCTTGAAGATCCTAAGGATTTTTATGTTTCAACAATTGAATAGTAAAATGTGGGGTGGCTTCAGAATGATCGTTCTTACACCAGCAAGCATAAAGGTTTTTTGGCTTCTAAATAATGGTTCTTAGTAAGGGCTTTCATTCAATGTGGCCATACACGTGGCAATATTAGCTCAAGATTATTTCAATCAAGAGGCCTCCTAGTATCTTCCTAAGAGGATATTTTAATGTATCACATAGATACTAAGGGTGACACTTTTCGGTATGACACATCCACACATGTTGTTTATGAATTTTTTTACAAACACATTTTTATATAGTGACTTGAAAGAGCTTGGCTTTAGCTCATTATCATTTGGTCATTCCCTCATTTTGAAGTAGGGAGGTAGTCCCTCTAAAGATAAATAAAATCAAGGAGGTACATTTGTAGTTCAATCTCCCAATTTGCATGAAACAAGGAGAGAGCACACATAAGGCATTTTCCCTACACTATCATGGGGTTGATTTTTAATCCAAATTGAAAGATGTGGGTGATTATAAAAATGTGAAGGAAGGATTTTTATTCTCAAGATCATCGACTAGCATGAGAGAAGTGCATACGCATTCAATAAAAAAATGTAAATCACAAAACATAGCAAACACTTGTTAATTTTAACCCTCAAAGAAAAGATGAGTTTGTTTTATGCACCAAATGAAGTGTCAAGCTGTATTGTTCAATTTTAAACCCAAAGTAAAATGATGAAGTGAGGGTTCAATTTTAGTCTCGTTTGAGTGTTCTTTTTAAACCCCAATTGAAAACTAATGTGGTCCTAAAGAATAAAATTAAAAGCATGATAAATGGGTTATAATTGCCCCAAAATCATCAAAACGCTTGTTACAATTATAAGATTTAAAGATGAGAATTATTTTTCACTTCAAATTTTATCATCCAACCTGCAAAACCCAAATAGTATAAACCAGAACAAAGTTAGAGGCATGTTAGTGATTAGATGAAGTAAAAAAATTAAAGCACATGCTGAAAATTGATCACTATTTTGCTTTACTAGAGAAGGGCATTGATGTTCATGATAGCATTGTTATAAATCATATGAGTGTCACTCTACTAAATTTTGGCATCGCTTTGCAGAAGTCCAGTGATGACAATAGCATCACAATTTGGGAGTGTTGTGATTTTAAAATTCTTGATACCTCTAAAAGTATTTAGCATCAGTGTTTATTTTAATAAACACCAGGATATTAATTAGGCATCATTGTTTTTGATGATGATAGCATTGATGTATGGTGACACCCAACAAAGGCATCGCTAAAATTCCCTTAAGCGTCGCTATATCCTACAAAACTCAGAAAAACAAAAATTGAGATAAAAAATGATTAAATTTGATCGGTTTTTCCCTTCTTCTAGAGCCAAAATGTGACCGATGGATTAGTATGGTCCAATTACGCTTGATCCATGAAGAATCGAAGCATAATGAAGCCACTTACATCAATCTCAATAGGATCAATCAAATGTAAATTAAACCAAGCATTCATTAAAACCAATCATACCAAACTACAAAAGCTTAAAAATGCCTACTCTAATCCATTGAAACCTATCCCATTGTGGGAGTGTTGTTGTGTTGATGTGGAATGGTGACCCTGATGGAGCCTCAAATTTCATCCTTTGAGTTCCATTAATTTTCTGCCACATTAATGTTTTGTCATGCTATTTGGAAGGAGCATAGGGTTTGGTTTTAATTTTTTCCTTCATGAGATCCTAATGTTCTATCTTGAACCCTAGGTTGGATCTATTTCGCCATTACCTTTTTGAGGGAGGTTTTAAAATGACTTATGTCCCATTGACTCATCTAGGCCAGGCCCCTTTAATAAATTGTGTTAAATATTTTGCCTGATTTTATTATTTCCTAAGTCTAGGTTGGCCCATGCCCCGTGCTTTAAGAACAACCTTATGCCATTGTTTGTCGTTGGCCTAGGCGATGTCCCCTTTCCCCCTTTTAATAATTATCTTATTTTGTAGGAAATATTTTAATGATCGTCAATCATCCTAAGGTTGATCCTAACCATTCCCAAAAATCTCACGATGGCATCACCATTGGGTTTCAACTTATTGCAATATCACGGGTGAGCGCCACATGTCTCAGTTGTCGATGCTGAAAAAGGATTGATAGTGTTTACTATTTGTATCGGGTTTTAATACATTAAAAGGTGGGTTACTATAACAGTTGTGAGATGCACATGCTCGATATCAACGGTGGTGTTTTAATCTTGATGAAAAGTTACTTGATGGTTATGTTTGGTCCTATTGATTATTGTGAGTGAACACGATCATCGATGGTGGGAATCAATGGTTGCCCACCATCGCATGATCCAAAGATGCTGGATGTTTAGTGATTGCAATATCACAGGCGGGCACCACGTGTATCCCTTTGGCGCTACGTCTTGTGGTGGGCCCTTGACGCTGACATTGAGATTACATCAGCCTTTTTGAAGGTGGTCGTTCGATGATCTGACAAATATGAAAGATCGATGGTTGAAGTTTATATTCGCATCAAATGCGATTGGAGCCATTGGTGCAGCATGGCAATGAGCTTTAATGGTGGATGAGACATCTACTGGCTAAATTCAATCGACATAAAGTATTTTCTTTCATTCTATCTTCACCATAAAAGCATTCAAACATTTTTGAAGTGGTTCAAACCTAGAGATAAAGTTTTTTAAGCAATCACAGTGAAGGTTTGGTTCTCTACGAGGTGTGAAATCTCGTGAGTTACTTTCTATATCATTGTTTTATTTTGACTTTGATTATTGTGAAAGGTTGTAGTGTGCTGGTCAAGGAGTTGTTGGTTATTGTTGTAGGGTTACTGGTTCATTTGAATTGTTGGAAATTGCATAGTTGTGTTGTAATTTCGTTTTCTGGGTAGCCCTAGTTTGTTCAAGATTTTGAATTTTAAGGAAGCCCTAGTTGTTTGAGATGGTGCCACCGAAGCAACACTGTGAAAATGTTGATTATTTGTAGAGGAATTTATATGATGATTTTATGGATCAACTCCCATTATCAAAAAATGAAAAAAGGAGAGGTTTAGTTTTAATGAATGGAAGAACCCTAGGCAAGGGACTAGTATGCAAAAATTATAATATTGTTGATGCTAGGATTCCAATGACGGGTCTGGAAATGTTTAGGCTATGGTATGGATAGAAAAACCTACCCCACCCCTTTTCTCATGGCTGGAGATACGACATGGGGAAAATAATAGTGTCGAATGTGTTTCCTGACATGGACCTACTCAGAGTTGTAGCAACAAGTTATGACCCAGTTACAAGGGTAATTAGGGATAATGATGGTGGGATTCTACTAAGCATAAGTGTAGTTGAAATTCAGTAGGTTTTTTATTTGAGTGAGTCTAGATCATTCTTGGTCCAAATTGATTTAGAGGAGATGAAGCAGGAATATGCAAGGTCAAAGCCTCTTTTTAGATTAAAGTTACTTCCTCCTTGCCTGGCCAGGGCAGGTAGTTCAACGATTCATATCGGCCCAAATGACCAGGAGACTTTCAGACTAAGATATTCTTCCAATCACTTTTTGGCAACATTTTGCTCATTGTGCCAGATTTTGGGATTCATCCCAAATACAGTGATGCCCATTGCATATATGTTTATGGGGTCTCAAATTTAGCATCCCAACTTCTCCATGGTCTATGACTATGCATCTTTTCTTGTAGAAAAGATACATGAGGGTTTGTTGAAGTGTCTTGTGGGGGATGTTAGCACTCCTTTCTTTTGGTACTCCCTATTAATGCATAAGTTCCTATACAGGAATGCCAACTTGATCTCAGAGAAGATGGAGTTGAGGTAAGAGGTGAATGGAGAAAGGTTACCAATATAGGTGTGGAGTGCATATTTGTCTTACAATAGGGGAGGTGCTAGCTTTGTGCAGTTTGATAACTATTTTTCCTCCAGACTTAGGGCTCAGTTGGTGGTAAATGTGCCAAGAGTTCCTGAATATTTGTATGAATTCCTTTGACCAAAGGTGAGGAAGCTTGATTTAAAGGTCTGCCACAATTAGGGTGACATCATCTTGTACCCCGTAAGCACTGTCCTAAGGGTGTTTGGTTTCCAGGGAGCCCCTCACATTCTCCCATATAGTATACCATCAAGGATGGGATTTTCTGAGGTCATGTGGCAGCTACGTTGTATTCATGAAGACAACCTAACAGGGAGAGGAAAAGGGACACTGTTCCCCGATTATATTGTTGTTTCAAATTTTGTCTTTTCCAAGGGAGGATGGGTCCACTTTGGAAGGTTTTTTGATGATTATCATTTGAAGAGTGGATTTAGGAGGCAGCATGACCCTGATGGATTCTTTTCCTTGTTTAGGCAATGAATTTAAGGTGGTAGATTTGTACATGAATTCAATTTTCCTGAGGACCTAATCAGAAATGAGTTTGATTTCAATAGGTAGAAATTGAATAAAGAGAAATGGATTGCCTATGAGAAGTTGTTGGCCATGGTGCATAAAATGGTTCCAAAATATGATCCACTAATGGAGTTTACTCCATTCCACAAGAGAATTGCTTTCTTGTTGGATAATTTTAAAGAGATCATGGGCACCTTGATGACCAAGAAGGTCAATTTGGAAATGGACTTTGGAATTCAAAGACCAAAGGTGAGGCCTGAGGAAACAAGGCCAACTTATCAGCCCCCAGTTGCCAAACCTCTATAAAAGAGAAAGAAGAATGATAGCAGTGAAGAGGATGAGGGGGATAAGAAGGGAAACCAAATAGTGAAAGCATCATCACAACCACCCCCAAGGATCAGAGCACCTGGAGGGATAAGGATTGTGGATCTAGATTCATCACCAAGAGGTGATCTTGCAATGCTACCATCAGAGCCAAGACCTAAGAGGAAAAAGATTGATGAAACACAAGAGGCTCTGATGGATGAAATAATTGTGACTGATCAAGATATGCAGGTTGGTATCCCTTCCCCTCCTAGATCAACACAATTGGTGTTGTCTGATATGGATATAAAGGGGTAGTGTGTACAAGATGCTAGGATGAAGGCCTACAAGGTATTCTTAGATGATGATGCCTTTGTGACGACTCTTGTATTCTTGCAACTAATTTAGAGGATAAAATTGGAGGAATACTAGGATAAGTGCAAGAGAAGGAGAGAATCAAGACCTGATAGGTCTGAGCAGGAGAATGATGATGAGGTCAAGGCTGAACTAATGGAGGAATTCAAGAACATCACTCTTGAGGAAGGAAGGAGACTTGTGTATTAGGCTGGTGTCCTAATTTTTCCTGAGTGGGACATAGCCAATGTTGTAGCATTCAGTGCTATCCTACAGTCCAAGCATCCTATGCAAAATAGTGAAGAAGAGGTTAAGGCAACTTTGCAAGATTCTACTTCCAGTGAGGAGTATGAAACTCTGGCCATATGGGAATTGGTACCCCAAGGAAGAAAACCAAATGTAACTGATATTAGTCCAAACTTAAGGGGAGGGCTAATTATCAAGAGAGCTTTTGAAACTTCAACAACAAAAGATACAATCCTAACAGTTAATGTGGCCAAATTGGACCAAAAGATAGCTGAGAGAGAAGAGGGGGAAAAGAAGAGTCTGGTGGAGAAGTACAACATAATAATTGGAGAATATACTAGGATGAAACAAAGGAATGTTGAGCTGCAATCTGAAGTAGATAGGTTGAAATATGGGCAAGTAGGAGAATCTTCTAGTGCTCCTGGTATCATAGCATTACCTCCTACTTCAGGATCTGCCCCCCTACTACTCCAATTGTTTCTACTCTGGGATCTCCCATCCATACACCTATTCTCAGTCCTACACCAGGGCCAGTTGAAGAAGAAGTTGAGTATTCTATGGATCCCACCAAGAAGCAAATGTTAAAATAAGATCACATAATTATAGGCTGCCTTAAAGGCAAGTGAGGATGGTGCAACTGCCAAAAAAATGAGGCGGTGGACATAGTTTTGAGGCATTTAAATGAGAAGGTAGATGGTATATTACCATCTATACATTCCTTATATTCTTTATTTTAGGATGGAATAAAAATCATCAATAGGGATCAGGAAATAGTTTTACCTTTGGTCGAGAAGTGGATCCCTAGGGCCAACGATCTAGATGTTGTGTATAAGGCTTCTAGGTTTGATGTAGAAAATAGGCCTCAATCATTGAAGCCTACTCAAATCTTTGTGAAATCATTGAAGGGATTCCAGGCCCTACCTGATGATTTGAGTAGAAGAATTAGGGAGTTGGTAAAGAGCTTTGATGACTAGAGTGATGCATTTTTTCTAGACATTACTGATGCAGAAGGAAATGTTAAAACATTGCAACAGTGAGACGAAAGGGTAGAAGAAGTTATTAATGCACAAATCAAATTGATTTGTGATGATTCTGAATATGATTCTTTGGTGAGTAGCATGGACAAAATAATTAATACCAGCACATTCTTAGAGTCTTTTGAAAGAGAAGCCAATCAGGTTGTAGTGAAATATACACCTTACAATATTAAGGTGAATGAGGTGGTGAGCTTTGACTGGCCAAGGGATGAAGAGTATCAAAAATGGGTGGACAAGTACTTAACCAAATAGGAGTAAGACGGTGTTTAATACCAGAAACTAACAGCTATGCGGTTATAGCTATAACTGATTATGGTTTTGTCTCCATTGTGGCTTTTGGAGCAGGTTTTGAGGTTTGGCCAATGCAATGACTATTCCCTAATGAGTGGAATTAACAAGAAGATGCTCTGGGACTTGGTGTTTGTAATCATATTTTTGAAATGTCACAAGGCGGTCCAATTGATCAGTGACATGTGTATTTTCTGGCCCGATGCTTGTTTTCTCATTCATTCTCTATAAGAAGGATTTCAAGGCCAGAAATAAGGGTTGGAAAGTTAGATATTTTGAGGTCGAGTCTAGGAATAGTTGCAAAGCAAGTTGTAAAGCTTGATTGTTTCAATGTAAATGCAATTTAGGTTTTGTGTGATTCTGTAGTTGGGTTTTGGGTTTATGAAGGTTTGATGTTTCATAACAGTACTAGAATTTGAGTTATAATGATTCATTTCAAGCTCATGTCTCTCCTTTGTATAAGAATAACATAGTTTTGAATAATATAATCAAGGGTTATTGTGTATATGACTTTCATTTTGGCTTTAATTCAAAGAATTAATTAAAATGCTTTATTGGAGTTATAAATGGATATGTTTATAAAGGGATTGGATAAGAATTATTGGGTTAGGATATAAATTGATGATGTTGTAAGGCAATTATTGTCAAAGATCTTATATGCTATGTGTTTGAACCTGTCATGAAATTTTAAATGTTTGTGAATTTGACTCCCCAATGGTATATGGCACTGGTCTAAATTGTATGTGTTTGTGAGGTTATGTGTTTGTTTTTCTTTTCTTAGAGCCTGCTCAAATTGAAAATTAAATGACTTTCTTAAGTTGTAAAATATTGTTGTAATCATCTCATGCTCCAAGTAGTTGGTATTATTGATGAAAAACCAATTCAATTCAGTATTACCCTATTTTGTTGAGCTATTAAATGGGATTATATGTTAATTGTTAATGATTTTTTATAAGTTTGGTGTAGAGATTATGAACACATTATAGGGACCACCCTCCTGGTTTTTGCAGAGCCCGAAGTGTAGGAGGTTTATTGTTAAAATCCTCATAAGTTGGTCCAGGTCCTTCGAGCTGCCCTCGATTAGAATTGGCAATTCTATAGGTAGAATAGAAGATAAACCTAGTTACAGTAAAAACAACCAACAAAATGGTGACTCTGCTAGGGACTTAGTTTGAATATTTCTTGTGAGTGGGTTGGTTATCCATTTTGCATAGAGTTATCATATTATTTCTTTTATTTCAAGGTGGAGCTCATGGATTTTATTTTCTTGTATCTAATTTGTCTATTGTCCAAAAGTTGTGAATATTTTGTGAAGAAACTTCGTACATTGTCAGTACGAGAAAATTCTAAAGGTGTTTTAATTTCCACCAAGTGTTCCTGAACAACTGGTTTTCCCAAGATAATTGGGTGGCAACTTTCAATTCTTTGCACCAGTGTGCATTTCATTTGAATGTTTAATACGAATTAAAATATTTTTGGACAAGCACAGAGACATGAAGAACACCAGGTCATTCGTAAAGAATCACCTAAAACGAAAATTGGAAGGTGAACTTCCTAAGATGAAGAAGAAGGACTGGATAAAGAAGAAACCAGAAACTAGCAATGCTACTCCCGTGTCACAAAATCATGTACACCAAGGTACAAGTAAATCTCTACATCCTATCCCTGAGACTTTTGAACATGTATCTAGACATTCTGAGTCAGATAGTTGTGGATTTTTTGATGCATTGTATAAGACACCTATTCAAGAGGATGTAGCTTGTCACAATAAAGGGCCTATTAGCATCCAATATAATGAGAGAATAAATAGGAGTAGAAGGCGACACCATCATAGAGAATGCACTAGTGATATGCCTCCTCAACCTGTTGAAGATGATGGAACCCCTTTATTATTTAGGCAAGAAGAAGCAAACCTAATAGACTTAAGTGAAACATCAAGTTCTGACATGACTTTGCCTAACCCTGAAGATTTTTTTGGGGATATTAGTTCTTTAAGATGAGAGATCCAAAAGCAAGTTGATCTTAGGATAAAAAAGGAAAAAAAACTGATACATTTTGTCATTGAAAGGGATAGATTAATTAGACAGTTGGCAACCATGAAACTCTTGAACCAAAGTAGACCGGACCCAGAAGAGGAGGGTCCTATTGTACAAAAAAAAATTGATAAGGAGATGAAGCCAGTATCCAAAGTGAGTCTTGAAGGTCAAGCTAAGGTCCAATCAAAGCTTGCAGACCCAAAACCCTTGAACCCTGTTAAGCCACAATCAAGTAATCCAGATCCTAAACCTATTTGGGACAAGCGAAAACATAATGCTAAAGGGATCAAGATAAATGAGAGGGTGGTTTCTCACCATCCTAAGCAAGATCCCCTTTCACATGTTTCATCACAAATAGAGACTACCTTGGAAAAGGTTAGGAGGGAAGGGGAAGCTCTAGAAAAATAACTAGAGAGGAATGAAATTGAGGTTGCAAATGTAGAAAAGAGAAGGAAAATAAGTTTCCTAAGAATTTCAAGTGTGGATGAGGTTACACAAGCTACAACTTCATCAAGTCACCAGGATGTCTTGAAAAATGATCCTAAAGCTAGTCTGGAGAATACCACAATTAGCTTCAGCCCAGAAATTCAAGCAACCAAGTTTGTAAATCTACATCAAGATGGACCTAAAACTCAGAATACAAGGTCTAGTGATGGGTCTCAAAAAATTGATGGACTATTTCAAAGGAGACCTATACAATTGGAAAGATATAGGTAACTGTTCTTTGAAGGTATTCCAGGTTACCCAAATCCCATCCCTGATGAATTAAGGGAAAAGATAAATAAGTTCACTAGGAATAATGCTCTCTCAGCTGAGGAACATTTGAAGGCCTGCATGGATATGTTGAATGATTATGAAGTAGAACATGAGGATGTAGTGATGAAATTGTTTGTCCAATATTTAACAGAAGATGTAAGGGATTGGTATAGGGGTCTACCAAATCATAGTATTGGTTCATGGGAAGAGTTTGTAAAGTGCTTCAAAGAACAATATGGTGATAAGACTAATGCTAGTTTCATGTTGAATGAATTCAACACCATCAAGAAATTAGTTAATGAGCCTACAACAGAGTTTAACCTGCAATTTCAAAAGGCAATGTATAAGTTGTTTCAGGTGATGAGACTTGATGTAAATGTTTGTTTAACTACTTACTTCAATGCTTTTGATGCTAAAATGGCATATCTCCTCAGAGATAAAGACCCTCAAACCATGAGGGATGATTTTAGAGCAGCTATTAATATTGAAAGCAATAGGAAAGCTTATGGAAAATATGGTAGGAGGGAAGAGCATACTCTCTTGAAGAATCCTAGGGATAAAACTGAGAAAGTCTCTACTGCAGGCCCTAAGGATGATGAGAAGTGGGATAAGGTCCTTAGAACTTTGAAGGATATAATATATACTATTGCTAAGGAAGAGAAGGATCTTGGGAATGATAAGCAATAGTATAATAAAAATGACAAACCTCCTAGATTGCAAAATTATCCCTACAATACAAATTGGAAGGATGGAAACCAATTCTACCAGCTCAGAAGCCTAAAACTAATCAACAGACCCCAGATCCTTTGTAGAAGCATTGTATAAATCTGGTACAAGATAGACCATGGTATGAAGTGTGTGTACGTACACATGATCAGAACTATTGTGGCATTGCCCAGTTGCTTGAAGCTGAAAAAACAAAAGAAGAAGATACTCATGAGGAGACTCTTGATTTTGAACAGAATGATATTGATTGTTGTATGGTCCAGTCATATATTGATGAAGCTGAGTGTTCTTCTGATGAATAATTGCAAGAATTTTATGTGAACAATCAATGGAAGAGAAGTGAAATCTATCATCAACAAGTTTTTTTCTGATGAGGAAGGTGAGTTTGATAATCATGCCTGCAATATGGAGCAGGCTAAAGATCCAGTGTCTCTAAGGAGACCATCAGAAGATGAGATTTCCTGGTTGACTGAAGAGATGGTTACTTAGATAAGAAGTACATTACAGCTAAGAAATAGAACTATGGGTGGTGAGCAGGGCAAGCATGCCAGCTTTTTCATTAAGGAACAAAAAGATAAAAACAAGGGTGTTAAAGAAGATAGCAAAAATGATGTTGTCAAAATCAAGGAGGTCAAGAATGACGAGATATGGGCGAAAAGGATTGAGATCCCAAAGCCTAGTGAAGATGTTACTCCTTTGTTGTTAAAGAGCAAAGTGATTACCAAGTCTGTTGAATCTAATCCAAAAGAAAAGAAAAAGAAGCTTGAAGGAAACCAACAATTGGAGAAAAAAGAGACTAATGAAGGTATGATTCCTAACATGCCTAAATACACACCTTTGGATATATTTCAAGTATTGTCTCAATTTAAAGTTATTGTACCTTGGCTCGAGATGATGAGAATAGATGAGCATAAATTAAAAAACAATAGCCTTTATTACTAGAATTCCTAGTAGTAAAATTGAAAAAGGAAATTGTAAAGAAGCCAAGGAAAAGGAAGAAATAAAAGAAAAATAAGTGGAGGGAATTGTAACACAAATTCCCCCTATGTATCTAGGGAATTATATCAATATGTGCCTTGAGAACATAACTCCCTTTTTCTTGAGTGTTGATATAAATGGGAAAACTTTGAGAAATTGTATGATAGACTCAGGGGCATCAAATAATGTTATGCTAGTCAAGATTATGGAAGCAATGGGCTCAACAGTAGATACTACTCAAGGTAAATGCTATGCATTAGATTCAAGAGAAGTTCCAATTATTGGGACTATTAAAGCATTGCCTTATAAATTGACCCAATACCCTGATAAATTTTTGGCCATGACTATTCTAGTAGTAAACATCCCTCCTAATTTTGGGATGCTCTTGTCTAGGAAATGGAGTGCATCAATGGGAGGTAACATGCAATGTGATTTGTCATTTGCTACATTTTACATTGATGAAAAAGATTTCAAGATTTAAAGAGAGTCCAAAGTGCCTCATATGATTGAGCATGATTTGACTGATAATTTGACATGTTTTTTTGACTGTGGCATAAATGAGTTCAAGGCTGAGGAACCCCCTGGTGATTGTGATAAACTTGTTGCACCAATTCATACAAAAGTTGAAAATTTGTCAGAATCTAATGATTTGTGGACTATGTATTTCGATGGTGCAAGTTCAAAGGAAGGATTTGGTGCAGGTGTGTTGCTAAGGTCTTTGAGTGGAAAGACATTCAGGTTCTCTTTCACTCTGTTGTTTGAGTGCACCAACAATGTGGCTGAGTATGAAGTCTTTTTATTGGGGCTTAGATTGGCTCAAAAACATGGGATCAAGAAGCTCAAGGTAATTGGAGATTCTGAGCTTGTGATTTCCCAAGTCAAGTCCATATATGTGTCAAAGAATAAGAGGTTGAAACAATATAGAAATGTTGTTTGGGATGAGTTAGAGAAATTTGATGCTTTTGGTATAAATTGGATGGAGAGAGGCCACAATAAGGTGGCAGACTTGCTAGAAAATATTGCATTGAGACCAGATGACATGACTTATGCTGGGATTTCAAAGGTTGAAGTGCAAACCAGACCATTTGTTCTTGATAATATCAAGAATTGGCAAGTTTTTGACAGTGATGATGATATATTGATATTCTTAAGTTGTGTGGATGAGTATGAAAGTCAAGAAATTGATTTTGGAGCTTTTGTTGAAAATATTGATGGTAAGGATATTGTGTTTGGGAGTGAAGTTATTCAGTTAAAAACTAACACAATTCCTAAAGGTTTAGTTATTCTTGAAAGAGTGTTTGACAATCAGGATGGGACCAAGGCAAATTGTGTTGCTTCCCATCCTGATGACTTGGAGGAAATAAACCTTGGAATAGAAGCATCACCAAAAAAGGTCTATATTGGAAAGAAAGTATCACCAAAGGTGAGAAGGATGTTAATTGATTTATTAAGAAAATTTAGACATGTGTTTACTTGGTCTTATGATGATCTTAAGGCTTATAGGGAGGATTTGTTTCAACATGAAATTCCTTTAAGTAGTGATGCTAAGACTTTTAGGAAAAAGAAAAGACCTATTAATCCTACCTTGGCCCCAAAAATGCAAGAAGAACTAATCAAGTTAAGAGATGTAGGGATTATCAAACCAATTAGACATTCATCTTGGGTCTCAAATTTGGTGCTTGTGAGAAAGAAAAATGGAGATATCAGGTTATCTGTGGATTTCAGAAATTTGAATGTGTCTTCATTGAAGGATAATTACCCATTGCCAAATATGGAAGCCATGTTACAGAGGGTGACATATTGTGAGTTAATGTTGATGATGGATGGGTTTTCCGGCTATAACCAAGTCATGGTTAAGGAGTCCGAACAATTTAAGATAACTTTCACTACACCTTGGGGAACTTATGTATATGTGAGAATGCCTTTTGGTCAAACAAATGCAGGGGCTAATTTCCAAAGAGACATGGATGTGGCATTCTCAGATTTTATTAACTTGTTTTTGGTGATTTATCAAGATGATTTGATAGCATATTCCAAGAAAGAAGATGATCATTGTGAACATTTAGAGAAAGTGTTATGTAGGGCATTGGAATATGGTATTTCCTTAAATCCAAAGAAATGTGCTTTTGGAGTAAAGGAGGGAAATTTGTTGGGACATATTGTTTCTAAGGATGGGGTCAAAATTGATCCAGAAAGGGTAATTGCAATAGATAGGGTCCCACAACCCCGAAATGTCAAAAGAATATAGTCTTTCTTTGGACAAATCAATTTCTTAAGGAGGTTCGTAACAAATTTTGCTGAAATAGTTCACCCTATTTCTAAGATGCTTAAGAAAGGGGCCAAAGTTGAATGGGAAGAAGAGTCATTACAAGCTTTCTAGGCCATTAAGCAAGCTCCTATGTTATGAACCCCTAATTTTTCCAAACCCTTAAAAATTTTCTCATTTGCTTCATTCCACACAATTATAGTTGTGTTATTACAAAAGAATGCTGAGGGTTTTGAATAGCCTATAGCCTCCTTTTTCAGCAAGTCCTTGCAGGCTGTAAAACTTAAGTATGACATAAATGAAAAATAGGCATATCCACTAGTAAAATTAGTAAAATCTTTCAAGACTTATTTGATGGGAGCTACCATAATTTCCTATGTACCCAGTGTTGTTGTGAAGGACATTTTTACACAACAGGAAGTGTTAGGAAGAAGATGTAGATGGATCAACATGATCCAAGAATTTAACATTGAAATCCAGATTATCAAGTTGGTGAGAGGACAAGGATTGGCCAAGCTTACGGCCCAAATTAATCTAAAAGAAAATTAGATAAATTTTCTTAAAGAAGAGGACATATCACACATATGTGACATGGAACATTTTGATTGGTACAAAGGTGTGATCTACTATTTACAAAAGATTGAATGTCCTGATGATTTGAATGAAAAAAAAAAGAGGACATCAAAGTTACATGCTATCAAGTATGTTATCATAATAGGAAAGCTCTGGTGGAGAAACGGAGAAGGTGTTATGTTAAAATGTGTAGAACAAGATCAAGCAAAAGAACTCTTGAATGAAATGCATAGTGGAGTTTGTGGAGGGTATTATATGGCCAAAACTACTGCACACAAAGTAATGAGGGTTGGGTTTTGGTGGCCTACTATTTTTAAGGATGAACACCAATTAGTGAAGACATGTGATGCTTGTCAACGTTTCTCTGGTAATTTGAAATTCTCTGATAACTTACCTTTAAAGCCAGTTGTAGTACAATCTCCATTCCAGCAATGGGGTATTGATTTTGTAGGAGAGATAACATGTAAATCAAGTGGGGGCCATTCATGGATATTGGTGGCCACTGATTAATTTACCAAGTGGGTGGAAGTGATTCAAAAAAAGAAAGAAACTAGTAAGGTGGTAATTGACTTCTTAATGAATAATATAGTGACTAGATTCAGATGTCTAGAGAAGATTGTGTCAGTTAATGCAATGTGTTTCAGGTCTGAAGAATATATGGAGTTCTATGAGAAGCATGGAATCCAAGTCCCTTACTCATCACCTTACCACCCACAAGGAAATGGACAAGAAAAATCAAGCAATAAAATCTTGATGAAGATTATCAAGAGAATCCTAGGTCAAAATAAGAAGGCATGAGATTCTAAGTTGAAATTAGCAGTCTGGGAAGATAGGGTAACTATGAAGAAGGCAATAGGTTTTTCCCCATTTGATTTAGTCTATGGGATAAATGCAAGGTTTCCCCAGAATAACCTGATGGAAATGTATAAATTTTTCCAGATGTATGATAATGAAATAGAAGATGAAATGCAGTGGAGAGTGGAAGCTCTCATAGAATTAGATGAGACCAAGAGGGAAGCTCAGATGAAAAATGCCAAATTACATTTGAAGGTGAATAATTTGTATGACAAGAAGACAACTGCAAGGAGCTTCCAAAATGGAGATATGGTTTTGATGTGGAATGCCAGGTTGGAAGATAAAGGAAAACATAGTAAATTTGATGCAATCTGGTTGGGTCCATTCTTGGTGAATAATAAGTGGGGCGAAGATTCATATTTCCTCCAAGAAATGATAGGTGATATTCTTGAATTTCCAGTTCATGGACAATTCTTGAAATTATACTTCAGCTGAAGTATTGTTTTCCATGAGCAGTAGTTTAGGTTTGTATATATGTTAGTTGTAGGTTTCCTTTTGTTGGATTTGTCTTGTTCGGACAATCCTTTTGGTTGTCTCTGCAACTGGTCTGCTCTACCTAAGATTCTATTATTCTCACTTCATTCTAGTGGAATGAGCATCCCCAACTGGAGCTGATGATGGAGCCTCAAATTTCATCCTTTGAGTTCCATTAATTTTCTGCCACACTACTAGTTTGTCATGCTATTTGGAAGGAGCCTAAGGTTTGGTTTTTATTTTTTCCTTAATGAAATCCTAATGTTCTATCTTGAACCCTAGGTTGGATCTATTTCACCATTACCTTGTTGAGAGAGGTTTTAAAATGACTTATGTCCCATTGATTCAACTAGGTATGCCCCCTTTAATGAGTTGTGTTAAATATTTACTTGATTTTATTATTTCCTAATTCTAGGTCGGCTTGTGCCCCATGCTTTAAGAACAACCGTATGCCATCATTTTTTGTTGGCCGAGGCGATGTCCCCTTTCCCCCTTTTAATAATTATCTCATTTTGCAGGAAATATTTTAATGACCGTCGATCATCCTATGGTTGATCCTAACCCTTCCCCACAATCTTGTGATGACATCACCATTAGGTTTCAACTGATTGCAATATCATGGGTGAGTGCCATGTGTCTCAGTTGTCGATGCCAAAAAAGGATTAATAAAGTGTTTAATATTTGTATCAGGTTTTAATACATTAAAAGGTGGGTTACTAAAATAGCTGTGAGATGCACGTGCTTGAGATCGACTACGGTGTTTTAATCTTGATGAAAATTTGCTTGATGGTTATGTTTGGTGTTGCTAACTATTGTGAGTGAACATGATCATCGATGGTGGGAATCAATGGTTGCCCGCCATCGCGTGATCCAAAGATGTAGGATGTTCAGTGATTGCAGTATCATGGGCGAGTGCCATGTGTATCCCTTTGGTACTACCTATTGTGGTGGGCCTTTGACGCTGACATGGAAATTACATCAGCCTTTTTGAAGGTGGTCGTTCGATGATCTGATAAAAACAAAAGATCGACGATTAAATTTTAAATTCGGATCAATGCGATTGGAGCCGTTGGCACGACATGGAAATGAGCTTTAATGGCGAATGAGATGTCTACTGGCTAAATTCAATCGACATAAAGTATTTTCTTTCATTCTATCTTCACCACCAAAGCATTCAAGAATTTTTGAAGTGGTTCAGAGCCAGAGATAATTTTTTTCAAGCAATCATAGTGACGGTTTGGTTCTCTGTGAGGCACGAAATACCGTGAGTTACTTTATGTATCACTGTTTTATTTTGACTATGATTCTTGTGAAAGGTTGTATTATGCTGGTTAGGGGGTTGCTGATTAATGTTGTAGGGTTACTCATTCATTTGAATTGTTGGAAATAGCATAGTTGTGTTGTAATTTCATTTTCTGGGTAGCCCTAGTTGTTTGAGATGGCACCACCGAAGCAACACTATGGCCATGTTGATTTTTTGCAGAGGAATTTAGATGATTATTTTATGGATCAACTCCCATTATCAAAAAATGATAGAAGGAGGGGTTTAGTTTTAATGAATGGAAGAATCCTGGGTGAGGGAGTAGTATGCAAAAATTATAATATTGTAGATGTTAGGGTTCCAATGACAGGTCTAGAAATGATTAGGCTGTGGTATGGATAGGAAAACCTACCCCACCCCTTTTCTAATGGCTGGAGATACGACATAGGGAAACTAGCAGTGCCGAATGTGTTTCCTAACATAGACCTACTCAGAGTTGTAGCTAGCAACATGTTATGACCCAGTTACAAGGGTAATTCGAGATAATTATGGTGGGATTCTGCTAAGCATAAGTGCAGTTGAAATTCAGTAGGTTTTTTAGTTGAGTGAGTCTAGCTCATTCTTGGTCCAAATTGATTTAGAGGAGATGAAGCAGGAATATGTGAGGTCAAAGCCTCTTTTTAAATTAAAGTTACTTCCTCCTCACTTGGCCAGGGCAGGCAGTTCAACGATTCAAATCAGCCCAAATGACCAGGAGCCTTTTAGGCTAAGCTGTTTTTCCAATCACTTTTTGGAAACATTTTAATCATTGTACCAGATTTTGGGATTCAGCCCAAATACAGTGATGCCCATTGCATATATGTTTATGGGGATCAAATTCAGCTTCCCAACTTCTCCATGGTGTATGACTACACATCTTTTCTTGTAGAAATGATACATGAGGTTTTGTTGAAGTTACTTGTGGGGGATGTTAGCACTCCTTTCTTTTGGTACTCCATGTTAATGCATATGTTATTGTATAGGAATACCGACTTCTTCTCAGAGAAGATGGAGTTGAGGCAAGAGGTGAATGGAGAAAGGTTACCAATATAGGTGTAGAGTGCAGATTTGTCTTACAATAGGGGAGGTGCCACCTTTGTGCATTTTGATAATTATTCTACCTCCAGACTCAGGGCTCGGTTGGTGGTAAATGTGCAAAGAGTTCCCAAACATTTTCATGAATTCCTCCGACCAAAGGTGAGGAAGCTTGATTTAAAGGTTTGCCACAATTGGGGTGACATCGTCTTGTACCCCGTAAGCACTATCCTAAGGGTGTTTGGTTTCCAGGGAACCCCTCACATTCTCCCATATAATGTACCACCAAGGATGATATTTGCCAAGGTCATGTGGAAGCTGGGTTGTATTCATGAAGACAACCTGACGGGGAGAGGAAAAGGGACTTTGTTCCCTGACTATGCTGTTGTTTCATATTTTGTCTTTTCCAAGGGGGGATGGGTCCACTTTGGAATGTTTTTTGATGATTATCATTTGAAGAGTGGATCTAGGAGGCAGCATGACCCTGAGGGATTCTTTTCCTTGTTCACGCAATGAATTAAAGGTGGCAGATTTGTGCATGAATTCAATTTTCCTGAGGACCTAATCAGAAATGAGTTTGATTTGAATAGGCAGGAGTTGAATAAAGAGAAATGGATTGCCTATGAGAAGTTATTGGCCATGGTTCATAAAATGGATCTAAAATATGATCCATTAATGGAGTTTACTCCATTCCACAAGAGAATTTCTTTCTTGTTGGATAATTTTAAAGAGATAATGGGCACCTTGATGACCAAGAAGGTCAATTTGGAAATGGACTTTTGAATTCAAAGACTAGAAGTGAGGCCTGAGGAAACAAGGCCAACTTATCAGCCCCTAGTTGACAAACCTCTATACAAGAGAAAGTGGAATGATAGCAGTGAAGAGGATGAGGGGAATAAGAAGGGGAAAAAAATAGTGAAAGCATCATCACAGCCAGCCCTAAGGATCAGAGCACCTGGAGGGACAAGGATTGTGGATCTAGATTCATCACCAAGAGGTGATCTTGCAATGTTACCATCAGAGCCAAGCCCTAAGAGGAAAAAGATTGAGGAAACACAAGAGGCTCTGATGGATGAAATATTTGTGACTGATCAAGATATGCAGGTTGGTATCCCTTCCCTTCCTAGATCAACACAATTGGTGTTGTCTGATATGGATATAAAGGGGTAGTGTGTACAAGATGCCAGGATGGAGGCCTACAAGGCATTCTTAGATGATGATACCTTTGTGAAGGCTCTTGTATTCTTGCAACTAATTTGGAGGATGAAACTGGAGGAATACCAAGATAAGTGAAAGATAAGGAGAGAATCAAGACCTAATAGGTCTAAGCAGGAGAATGATGATGAGGTCAAGGCTGAACTAATGGAGGAATTCAAGAACATCACTCCTGAGGAAGGAAGGAAACTTGTGACTTAGGTTGGTGTCCTAATTTTTCTTGAGTGGGACATAGTCGATGCTGTAGCATTCAATGTTATCCTACAATCCAAGCATCCTATGCAAAATAATGAAGAAGCGGTTAAGGCAACTTTGCAAGATTCCGCTTTCAATGAGGACTATGAAACTCTAGCCATATGGGCATTGGCATCCCAAGGAAGAAAACCAAATTTAACTGATATTAGTCCAAACTTAAGGGGAGGGATAATTATCAAGAGATCTTTTGAAACTTCAACAACATAAGCTACAACCCTGATAGTTAATGTGGCCAAATTGGCCCGAAAGATAGCTGAGAGAGAAGAGTCTAATGGAGAAGTACAACATAATAATTGGAGAATATAGTAGGATGCAGCAAAGGAATGTTGAGCTGCAATCTGAAGTAGATAGGTTGAAATATGGGCAGGTAGGAAAATCATCCAGTGATCTTAGTATTAGAGCATTACCTCCTACTTCAGGATTCGCCCCCCTTACTACTCTAATTTTTCTACTCTAGGATCTCCCATCCAGACACCTATTGTCAGTCCTAAACCGGGGCCAATTGAAGAAGAAGTTGAGTATTATGTGGATCTGACCAAGAAGAAAATGTTAAATAAGATCACATAATTATAGGCTTCCTTAAAGGAAAGTGAGGATGGTGCAACTTCCAAACAAAATGAGGTGGTGGACACAATTTTGAGGCCTTTAAATGAGAAGGTGGATGGTAGATTACCATTTGTACATTCCTTATATTGTTTATTTTGGATGGAATATAAAACATCAATAGGTATTAGGAAATAGTTTTGCCTTTGGTTGAGAAGTGGATCCCTAGGGCCAACGATCTAGATGTTGTTTATAAGGCTTCTAGGTTTGATGCATACAATAGGCCTTAGTCATTGAAGCCTACTCAACTCTTTGTGAAATCATTGAAGGGATTCTAGGCCCTACCTAATGATTTAAGTAGAAGAATTAGGGAGCTAGTAAATAGCTTTGATGATTGGAGTGATACATTTTTTCCAGACATCACTGATGCACAAGGAAATGTTAAAACATTGCAACAATAACAGGAAAGGGCAGAAGAAGTTATTAATGCACAAACGAAATTGATTTGTTGGTGAGTAGCACGGACAAAATAATTAATACCAACACATTCTTAGAGTCTTTTGAAAGAGAAGCCAATCGGGTTGCATTGAAAAATACACCTTACAATACTAAGGTGAATGAGGTGGTGAGCTTTGACTGGCCAACAGATGAAGAGTATTAGAAATGGGTGGACAAGTACTTAACCGAAGAGGAGTAAGACAGTGTTTACTACTGGAAACTAATAGCTCAGTGGTTATAGTTATAACTGATTATGGTTTTGTCTCCATGGCAGCTTTTGGCGCATGTTTTGAGGTTTGGCCAATGCAGCGGCTATTCCCTAATGAGTGGAATTACCAAGAAGATGCTCTAGGACTCGGTGTTTGTAATAATATTTTTGAAATGTCACAAGGCGGTCCAATTGACCAATGACATGTGTATTTTTTGGCCCAATGCTTGTTTTCTCCTTCATTCTCTATAAGAAGGATTTCAAGGCCAGAAATAAGGGTTGGCAAGTTAGATATTTTGAGGTCGAGTCTAGGCATAGTTGCAAAGCAAGTTGCAAAGCCTGATTTTTTCAGTGTAAATCAATTTATGTTTTTTGTCATTCTATAGTTGGGTTTTGGGTTTATGAAGGTTTGATGTTTCATAACAGTACTAGCATTTGAGTTATAATGATTCATTTCAATCTCATGTCTCTCCTTTGTATAAGCATATCATAGTTTTGAATAATATAATCAAGGTTTATTGCATTCATCTCACTGTTGTGGTGTGTATAACTTCCATTTTGGCTTTAATTCAAATAATTAATTAAAATGCTTGATTGGAGTTATAAATGGATATGTTTATAAAGGGATTGGGTAAGAATTATTGGGTTAGGATATAAATTGATGATGTTGTAAGGAAATTGTTGTCAGAGATCTTATATGCTATGTGTTTGAATCTATCATGGAATTTTAAATGTTTGTGAATTTGACTCCCCTATGGTATATGGCACTGGTCTAAATCATATGTGTTTGTGAGGTTCTATGTCTGTTTGTCTTTCCTTAGAGCTTTCTACAAAATTGCAAATTAAATGACTATCTTAAGCTATGAAATATTATCGTAATCATCTCATGCTCCAAGTAGTTGGTATTATTGATGAAAAGCCAATTCAATTCAGTATTACCCTATTCTATTGAGTTATTAAATGGGATTATATGTTAATTGTTAATGATATTTTATAAGTTTGGTGCAAAGATTATAAACACATTATAGGGACCACCCTCCTGGGTTTTGCAGAGCCCGAAGTGTAGGAGGTTTATTTTTAAAATCCTCATCAGTTTGTCCAGGTCCTTCGAGCTGCCCTCAATTAGAATTGGCAATTCTATAGGTAGAATAGAAGATAAACCTGGTTACAGTAAAAACAACCAACATACCCTTTCCAAATCCTGTGGATAAATGAACTTGTCCCAGTTAGTTTTATTGAAGAAAACTAATGGAACGATTGTGAGATGTGTATGAAAACATTATTTTAACTTAAATGAACATGATGCAATTTAATTTAACATAATTTTATGTTAAAATGATTAAGATATGCAAATGCAAAGCTAATCTAGATGGATTTTAAACTAAAATATTCAAACCCTAATTAACCAATAAGCTAAATGTATGCATTATGTGATCATGGAAGCTAAATCTATTTAATGCGAGTTTAAAATAAACTAAAAATATGCTAAATGTGTGCTAAATATGAGTGTGAGTGTGAGTGTGAGTGATTTTAATAGCATAAGTTTTCTTTGAAAAAGATGGATTCATTTGTCTCCAAATAGTGACCTAATTATAGGAGGACAAATGAGAAATGGAGGGTTGAGATTGAAAAAGCTAATAAATGGTCAATAATAGAAGAAGTTGAAGGCATTGATCATGGATTCTTATCAACAGATGAGAATGAAAGATGATAATTTAATCAAGGGCTAATATTCCTTCAAACAAACACACTTTTGACCTATGCAAGAGGTCGCAAGTTAACTTGCACATGAAGCTTTGCAAGAATATTCCCTTTTTCAAATGAGTGAGGAGAGAGAATATTCTTTGGAATATTCTCATGGGTGAGGGAAAATGGATAATTAGCAAATTAAAACAAATTTTAATTGTGTAAAAGAGAAAGGAATACTCCTTGGGAATATTCCTTTTGGAGAAATGTGCAAAGGGGGAATATTCCCTTGGAATATCCCCTTGCAAGTTGGGGTGAATTAGATTAATTAATAATTGATAATTAAATAATGTTAATTATGCAATTAGGGGATTAGAAGAATTAGATGATATTCATTAAATAAAGTGATTTAATGAAAAGGGTAAAAGGTGATGACATTTAATTAAATAACTTGGAGTTATTTAATTTAATAAGAAGATTCAAGGATTTAAATTAAATAGTTTGATTTATTTAATTCAATGAGATGAAATGTTAGCATGAAAAGGGGTGAATTAGCCTGATTAAATTAATTAGGTTAATAAATGCAAATGAAATAAATAATTAAATAGCTAAGCTAATTTAATTAATTAAGCAAAAAGAGGATGGGTTTTAGGACGAAATGATATTAGTATACCTAATTCAAGTGCATGACATCATTCAGGGAATTTTTAATTGTCTATAGGAGAAAACACATGTTCTAAAATTTGAATGGAATTCTCCCCTTCATCCTATACACCTCAATGATTAATAAGAGTGGATTTTTGTTAGAGCCAATTCTAGGTAAAAAGGAGAGATGCTTTCTGGAGAGTGACCAATTAGTAGAAATAAAAAATCTATCAAGATTGATATGTGTACATTTGTCCCCAGTCATCTATTCAACCACTTGAATCTTGATCCTCATAGTTCAACACACATAAGACATTATTTTTTATTTATTTTAAATAAGTTATTATCAAAAATATTTTCACTAGTACAAAAACAACAATATATGACTAGAAAAACTACTCAAAATTGCTTATAAATGACTGAACATGGTCATGTGACCAGTAGTAGTTTATTGCTAGTCATTTATAATGCAATTGGATTGATGAATAAACCATTTTTAGTCATTTGATTGATTGATTTGGTCATTAATTTAGTAGCCTGATTGATCGATTTCGTCGTTAATTTAGTTGTTTGATTGATCAATTTGGTCATTGATTTAGTTTGATTGATTAAGTTGTTCATTAATTTAGTTGTTAATTTGATCGATTTGGTAGTGTTTTTAGTTATTAATTTAGTCATTGATTGTTTTAAACTGGTCACTTATTTTGTCATTTTTTATTCACTGATATATTTAGTCATTAATTTTTTCATTGATTGTTGTTAACTAGTCACTTATTGAATCATTTTTATTCACTCATTTTCTTACATTGGTAATGTATTTAGTCATTAATTTTAATCATCATTTTGATCAATTTGGTAGTTTATTTAATTGATTTTGTTCACTGATTTCTGTCAACTGGTAGGTATATTGATACATTATTTATTAATTGTATAATCATTATATTTAGTCATATTTATTCATTGATTTCTATTAGTTGGTAGTATGTTTATTCAATTGGTAGTTTATTTAATTGCTTTTGTTCACTAATTTCTACCTATAAGTGTTGGGAATGAGACAATGCTTAAATTGAGGTTTAAACATATAAAAACACAAAAAACATAATCAATCATTCATTTGCACATACTGAAATGGCTATTAAGAAGGAAAATTACTAAAATTTTATTGAGAAAACATGTTCTTACAGTAGATACAAGACAAAAATGTGCTTTTGCTTTGAAAAATGTACTATTACAAAGTGTGTTTCTTAGCACTGTGACTAAGAAAGCTAAGTTATAATGCCTTTTTTGCTTATGTAAGATATTACAATTTTGACGATAATTCTATGTTGCAACTTCTTTGCAATTGCAAATACATGTATGTTTCACTCTCTGCAACTTTTCCTCTTCTTTGTACCTCTTTATCTATTTTGTATTTACTTCTTTTTTTGCACCCCTTTTCTTTGCATCTACTACTTACACAACAACATATCCCCTCTTCTATAATGCACCAATTTGAATGAGCGAAACCCAAACAAAAAGAGAAAAACATAATCAAGGGGTTTTAGATTACATGTGTAGTAAGATAGAAAATTCTTTGTTCTAATCATAGAATGTACACCCAAATCAGATTCTTTGGTTTTTGTTTGCGTTCAACTTATTCAAGCTTAATACATTCTTTGTCTACTACTTCACTCTCCACACTCTGCTGCTACTAACCCTTCTTTTTATCCTCTACACTTATGGATTGACAAAAAACACTAAGATCCCTGAACACCACATTCAAACTATTGCATAAATTAGTGGGCCAAGTTGTCTAACAACTAGTACTACAAGATCATAAACATCAACTATGTCCTTTTCAAATATTTTAGTGGCCATCATGTGAAGGTCCCTTCTTTCTCTTTCAGATGGATAGCTCCATCTATTGTTTTTAGATAAGAAAGGGGTATGTTACTTGTGACCTTTAAAATACTTACATTTACATCTCATGTTCCTTTCAAATTGACTCCATGTATAATAGATAGTGAGTGAAACCATCCAATTCCTACAACAACACCATCAAATGGATCCAACACCTCAATTTTATCCCTTTCTTGGAGTTTATCATTAAATGTATACAAAAATAAAAAATTACATATCATCTTCTATCAAATAGGTAATGATTATCCTTATTTACATAATAAAACAACCATTACTTATTTGAATAGTACTTCAACAATACTTGCTTGCATGTGGTTTCATAGCACTCACCTCGACTTTAGCATGACTACCACTATGAATATCTGTAACACCCCTCTATTTTGTTCTTATATTTAGATTATGATGCTTTGTTATTTTTTCATCGCTATTTATAGAGAGATGTGAATTATATGTTATGATGTGATGTTACTCTATTTTGATGTTATCATTTTGACATGCCTTTGATTAGCATAATGATTATTTGGAATAACATTGTTATTTGCACATGAGTAGATTATATATGTTAGAATTATCAGTTTCGTGATAGTGTATTGGTGAAGGGGATGAAATTGCATCACTCTCTTGCGAGCACCCTATGATTCCACAATTCTCTCTTCACGGTGTGTTCTATTATGATGTATATATGCATGTTCTATATATGCCTTGTTTACAAGTTTGAAGGTACAAGACATCGACTTCACCTGGCTTCACAGGTTTGAGCATGTCCATTACCCAATGGAAATGTTGATTGGGAGATAGTAGATAGGATTCCTATGTCAAGCCTTTACCCTAGTCTCAGTGTGTCGTTGCGTCTAGTCAGTTTTGCTTGTTTAAAATTTGTTTATTTTGCTTTGAATTATTATGTTGAAAAGTTTGGAAAAGGGAATTTAATGAATTTGATTATTTAAGATGATTATTAAATTAATCTTATTTTAATGTTAGAAGTTGTGAATTAATTAATTAATTTATTTATTTATTTCAATTGGTAAATAGTCTAATCTTGGGATTATATTATTTATTAATTAATTAAATTAGTTTAATTAAGTTAAATTTGAAATGGTAAATATTTTGTAATTATTTAATTTTTTTAATTTTAAATATTTGGAGGATTTTATACAAATTGGTTGTTAAAGATATTTTTTGAGTTTTAACATGTGTGAGAAGAATTTATGAGGTTGTCAGAAATTTATTCACGGGGAGAAAATTGTGGCTTTAATAGAAGAAGTGAGAAGCTTCTTCACAACAGAGGCACGGGGATATTTTGTGTGTTGGGAAAAATATTAAAAAAAGGAGTCTTTCTGTGATTTGCATGTGTTCTGGAATTTTTTTGTAGAACTGCTCTCAAGAAAAGCTTTGGTGTTCTTGAATTTTGAGAAAAGTTACTCTTGGGAATAGTTTTTGTGTTCAATAAATTGTATTGTTCTGAAGGAAGCTATTGGTTTTTTTGGGGGGAGAAAATACTTGGATCTTTGGAGGAGGCACTACTTCAAATTATAAATTCACATGCATTGGACTACAGGTTCATTCTTTATTTTTTTTCATTGAGTGTATATTGAAAAGCTTCTTAGTTTAGATCTTTTTCTGTAAAACATTGTCTATGCAAACTTTTAAGTTTGAGCATTCTTTTAAAAATTGTTATTGTCGTATATGAGATCCTCTGTAGAATAAATTCTTCTATAGATTGAAATTATTTGTGGAAAACTATAGAAAAAATTGTAAATTGGGGTTATTGTGAATTTAGAAAAACCTAGAAGAATACAATTAGGGATCTAGAAAGAAAATCTTCCTCGGAAGAAAATTTAGTTTTCTGTAGGAAATTTTCCTGTAGGTTGAAATCTTCTCAAGAAAATTCTTGTGAAATTATTTGTATGAAATTTTATTTTTCTTCTTAAGATTCATTGTCTGATCAAAGTTAAAATATTCCTCTATAATTCGGTTGAGAAAATTCATCTGTAGAAGAAAATTTTCCTATAAGTTTTCTTTCTGGATGTATTTGTAAAAGTTTCATGTAGATGGCCATATATGAAAATAATTTTCCCAATTTGATTATTAGTATGGAAAATATTCATATATATATATACATATATTATGTGCATATATATCTATATAAATATATATATATTATTTTCTAGTATGAAATTTTTTTTAAGCTTCTATTAATGTATTTGAATCATCATATGGTGAAATGAAGATCCGAATTTCGCAGGAAATGGAATTGTTTTAAGTTGGGGTTTTTATTTGTTTTATTGGGGGAGGCTGGCTGTCCCCACAACTGCCCCCATGGGGAGGCGCTATGGGGAGGCAGCGCAGCTCCTCCCCACACCCTCATGGTTGTGCCACACACTAAGTGTGGTGGGTTTGGCTATGTTTCTACACATCTGGCCCCAAACTCATTTGCCTCCCTTAAATGTGTGAACTCTATTTAAAAGATTTTGTCCACCCACATATAAGTGGGTTTCGATTTTGGTGTTGAAAATAATGTTTAATATTTATTATATATATATATTTAATAATGGATTTTATTGGTAAAATATATTAGTATATATTTAATGTATATGCATTGGTTTGTATATATATTTATATATAAAGATATATATATATGATTGTGTATATATGTTCCATGTATATATATTTAAATATATATTTAATAATTTTATTTTAATAGGTGCATACTCATGCACAGTTGAGTTAATTCTATAATGAAGTACTATTTTAATTAAGGAAATTGATTTTAAAATTAGTTGAAGTTGGGAAGGTGATTTAAACAAGATAGACGATGTTAATGAAATATTTTAATAGAAGAATTTTATTTTTTTTAATAGTGAAATTGGGAAAATTGGAATTTACAATTATATTTAATTGCTTTACTGCCTCTAAGTAAATTGGTATTAAATTAGACTATTGTGAACAATAAACTGCTATGTATCTTTGGCGTGTATATGAGTTCTTTTGTTCACTTCAGAAGGGGAACTAGATAGTCATTTTGGTAAGTGTTCCAATTATAGTATTTTCATTTGGGGGTTGTGAATTATTTTAAATGTCAACCCATTTTATTACCCTTGGATTAGTGTGTTGCCTTGATCAGTGATTGCCCGGTTTCCTCTAACAGGAATGTTTTGCCTCCTTTGTATGGAGTGGATTTTTTCCACATGTTGACAATAGGAGAGTGATTCTTGATGGGGTTTGGGGCTAGGAAGATTTGTCGGGGTAATCCATGCACCTTGTGGTGACTCTCCTATGTCAGCAGAATGTTTGGTTCACTGGTTTATTTAATTTTTTAACTCTGAAAGCATTGTGCCCTTTGAGTTAGTGTTGTAATTATGTTTGTTTAGTTTAGTTTTGTGTCAACCTGTGTCTAGAGGTAGTAGGCTTGGTCTTGGATCCTTGTTACTATCTCCTATCACGGGGTGGGCCTTCGAGTACCACTTGGTTGGGTGGAACATGCACCCTACACTATTGGGTCCCCTTTATTCAATTCATGATGGTGAGGTATTCCAGTCAAAGAGCTCATGGATTCTAGCTTGTTTATTGTTACAAATGGCTCTTGTACTTTTATTACCCCTCAATTGTATTCGAGGTGGTCTCATGTATTTTGTAACTCATATGTATGATCTACCTCATTCTTGGAATGAGTGATGTAAAATTTATTGATGAGTTAATGTATTATTGGAATCTTGATATATATTTTATCTATGTGATGTAATTTCTTTGTTTGAATGTATGTACTTTAATTCTTGTTTAGAAATTAATTAAATGATTTATATGAGTAACGTATATGTTATGATATTTAGATGTAACCTTTGTCTCATTCCTTAGAGGATGTTGTGGTAGTGTAGTGCATTTTTCTTTTTAATAATTCACTTATAAAAGAAAAAAATTTGAACACTTTCGTAGTTATTGCAACTTCCTCTAGGGTTACGAGGGGGGCATTACACATGGTATTAGAGCCCCAGGTTCATACACTAGGAACTCTGGGTACATTTTAGTCCACTATGTTTTCCTTATGAATCTATTAGTGGAGTTGTTAAGTGATCACGTGTTCATGGCTTTGACATTTACAATGATGTACTATGTGGAAAAGAGTAGCATGAAAGAAAACTGATAAAAGGTTATGGATGGAAAGTAATGATATGTATCCCATGGGTTATGGAATTAGATGTTCTTATGGGATTATTTATGTAATTGTACCCCCTATAAATGTAAGGAACTAGTAACTGTGCATGGTTTAGTGTTGTGAATACCCTGTACTTGCTTTTTGTGCCCATGGGATGGTGATACTTGGTACCCATGCATGAGGAAAAAGTTACATTTTGGTGTGGGATTAACCATACCATTATTTGTGTTGTCATGTTTGTTACTTGATTGAGGACCAATCCATGTGTGGTTGAAACTTATATATAAGAGTAGCCAAAAGTTAGTTTCATAGATTCCTTTTATTTTGGTTCTCTAGCTCCTCAATCCATAAAGGGATATTAGTAGCCACAAAGTTCCTTGGGTGGAGTGTGCAGTGTACGCATATTGTGATGCAGAGCATCTCAACTCAACCAATCTCGAGGAAACATACCCACTACTTTCCCTTATGATGGATCTAGATAACTAATCCTTAAGTGTTAGCCCAATCCCCACAGATTTGAGTATAGTAGCATAGGTTTGTTAGTTTATGCCTGGCTGTCTGTAGAGACATTGATCTGGCATTATTGAGTTAACCTCATCCGTATGAGAGGTGAAACTCAAGTAGCCCCATATTGATATTATCATTTTTACATTATATATTTAGTGTATCTTCACATGTTCTGACATGATGCAATAGATACAATACCACACCCCATTGATGTTCTAACATAGTGATGGTGATGATGTCATGTTACACGATGCCACGTGCTTAGACACGTGAAGGCACATTATGAGATTGTCTTTGATAGCCTACTTGTGTGAGGAGCATTATGGGGCCTCAAACACTTGTAGAGGGATACTCATGGCTGCTTTGACCGAGTTGGAGAGGTAGGATATGAGTAGATCCTAGCCATGTATACCTTTGCCTACAATAAGTTATTGTATGTTCCTTCTCCATGAGGTATCGCTTTATGGGGTGTGTTATGTGTGTGCCTACTTCCACAGACCTATAGACACAATACCATGTGGCATACGACCAATACATTCCTTCTCTGGCTGGCGTATGACCATGTTGAGTGATGACGTGATAGTCATGGAGTACACTCTGGGTCATGTGGATGATGTGCTTACTCCACACCAC